>CAIGQZ010032287.1:2677416-2692012 GCA_903798205.1 Danio tinwini
ACACACACACACACACACACACACACACACACACACTGTTAAAGCAGAGGGATGCACTACAGCTGTCTAAAAACACACACTCAAAACACTGAAGACAGGATGGCTTGATTAATGGTTAGTAGGGTGAGGAAAAGCATCTGGTCACTCCAAGGCATTCAACCACTGTCAAACACGTCGGTAAACACTCATGTGTGTCTGTGCCACTCGGGGCTTTTCTAAAAATGGCCACTGATGCAATGCTATTCTTTAATCTCATTTAAAGATGTAGCTGGTATAACATCATAACAATAAGATGGAGACCTTGACAGGGTGTAAACGTCAAAATAAAAGCCGAACATCACCGCCTGTAATTCTGCTTTTTAGCATTTTCAAGTGACTTCATGTGTCATGTATGGAACGGATCAGATTTATAATTCGCTATTAAGGCATTGCTAAAAAAAACTTAATTATAAATGTTACTCATGATTTTTTTAAAGGTGTTTCCAAGTCGTCTGCCCACAATGAAGAGGTTTAATATGGGCTAGTACACACTGTAGAAGCTGACAAAATGTCCTTTCAGTCAGGCAGAATTTCTCACACATCATTTAATCATGTTGTGACTGGCTATCATGTGGTGTGAAACAGCTGGAATGTCAAACTAGATTAGATTAAATCGCAGGCCTGCGTTAAAATGCAGGCCTGTAGCCAGTCTGGTGAAAGGGGTGGTTCTTTTTTCTTAAAAACCTGACCTTTTTGCAGTTATTCACCTCATTTTCCGTTTAATTATGAGGTTTAAATACTGAATTTTAGTGACATTAAGCACTATTTTTTGCTGGATTAGCTTGTTGGATGGTCATTATAACCACACTTTTTGATGCATCAAAAACATTTCCTAAACATTTAGAATAAAGAAATAAGAGAACAATACTTATTTTTTTAAATAGAAATAAATTACATCATGGGTGGTGCGGTGGCACAGTAAGTAGCGCTGTAACCTCACAGCAAGAAGGTCATTGGTTCAATGGTTCAAGGAACCATTGGTCATTGGTTCAACAGGCTGGGCCAGTTGGCATTTCTGTGTGGAATTTGCACGTTTGTGTGGGTTTCCTCCGGGTGCTCTGGTTTCCCTGACACAGTGGTGGATTTAGGAATGAGCAATATGGGCGATCGCCCAGGGCAGCATCTTGCTGGAGGGGTGGCATGGGGAGATGGTGCAAAAAAAACAAAAACCCCAATAAAAGCTTTGAGATACTATTTACTTTATGCAATTGTATTAATTTAGAGTGGTAATTCCAGAATAAAGACGTTATAGGGCCTATTCACATTTGGCGTTTTTTGCACGCACAAGTTTGTTATTTTGTAAGTGCAACCGAAACTGGTGAAAGCAAACTGACGCATGCACGCAGAAAGCCATTCCCAGTGTGTTTACATGCACGCTGAAAAAATATGCGCCACTTATGTGCTGTGAAACCGGAGTAAATTTTATGCAGTGGTGTCGGCACGCGGCGAGTTTTGAAAGTCGACAAAACTAAAGTTATAATATGATGATGATCTTATTTTGACTAAGCATGGCTATGAAGCAAAAAGGAGAGATAATGAGTCAGGGAGGTAAGACATTCTCAGCCATGAGTCGGCTCTAAGACAACAAATAATAATTATATAAAACATTTTTTTTTGTATTTTATAGAATTGACATTAATATTCATGCAAAAGATTTAGGTGATTTTAGCATATCACTCCAGTTGTGTCTTTACATTGTTTCCAAGTTATTTATTTATTTAGTATTTATTTAAATTAATAATTGTATAATAATAATATTAATAATAATTAAATGTATTTGTAATAAAGTATATATATATATATATATATATATATATATATATATATATATATATACATATATATATAGGGTGTATATAGGGTGGTTCGTCCAGGGTGCCATTTAAACTAGAACCGCCACTGCCCCAACAGTCGAATCACATGCGCTATAGGGGAATTGAATAAAATACATTGTCTGTAGTGTATGTGTGAGAGTAAGAGTGTATGGGTGTTTCCCAGTGATGGGTTGCAGCTGGAAGGGCATCCACAGTGAAAAATAAATGCTGGATAAGATGGTGGTTCATTCCGCTGTGGCGACCCCAGATTAATAAAGGGACTAAGCCGCAAAGAAAATTAATGAATGAATGACATAATATATCATTAGAAAAAAAATTCTGCTTGGTCTTAAAGCCTTCTTCAATGGGCTAATTTCACAATTTATTATGGCACTGCTCTGAATGAGGTTTTTTATTTTTGGCATATCAAGTATTTTTACATCCCAATGTTGACAGGTATGACCTACACACACACAAACAAACAAACACACAAACAAACAAACAAACAAACCAACACAAACATGCAAACACACAAACAAACAAACACAAACAAGCAAGCAGGTTAGAATAAGAAGAGGAAATGCCAACCTGGGCATAAGAACTGAAAGTTTCAGAGAGACGTTTTTCCTGTGGCCGTAGGGACGGAGCAGGAAAAACAAAAGGAAAAAAGTGATATAGGTGAGTATCTAAGAAAAGAGTAAAACATACTACAACAAAAAAAAAAAAAGAAAAGAAACAGGAACTTTCACGCTAAATAGATTTAGGAGACTGGAGAGAACTTGAGAACGAAAACGGGAAGTTGATATTTTACTAAAGAAAAACTGATGCTTCAAGTATGAACAGTTTAAGTTTAAGGATGAAAACTGATGCGCAGGAATAACACACACTTAAAATCTAAATTATTAGCCCTTTAGAATTATAATTTTTTTTTTATATTTCCCAAATGATGTTGAACAGATTCAGGAATTTTTCCACAGTATTTCCTATAATATTTTTTCTTCTGGAAAAAGTCTTATTTATTTTATTTCAGATAGAATAAAAGCCGTTTTTAATTTTTTTTTAAACATTTCAAGGTCAATATTATTAGCCCCCCTTAAGTAATATTTGTTTTGGATTGTCTACAAAAACAAACCACTGTTATACAATGACCTGCCTAATTACGAAGCCTTTAGATGTCATTTTAAGCTGTATAGAAGTGTCTTGAAGAATATTTAGTCAAATATTATGTGCTGTCATCATGACAAAGATAAAAGAAATCAATTATTAGAAATGAGTTATTAAAACTATTTTGATTAGAAATGTGTTGAATAAAAATCTTCTTTCCATTAAACAGAAATTGAGGAAAAAAATATACAGGGGGGCTAATAAATCAGGAGGACTAATAATTCTGACTTCAACTGTGTGTTTAAGGATGAAACTTAATGTGTAGGGATAACATAGTCACGGTTATAGTATTGGCAAAGGTGTTTTTTTCTTATGAATTTAAAGAGAAAAATATGTAAAAACTCACCGTGTGACATCAGGAGCAACAGTGGGCCGCATGTTCTTCAGAATGGCTTGAATCCAGTTGCGACGTATCCCAGAAGTCATTGCAGACAGTGTGAACGCCCCTTCTTTACTCTAAGAGGACAACGAAGACAATCAAAGGCCGATATGAGCATATACTGTAGAAAATACTAAAACACAATCAGTTTGAATCATTAAAGAAGTTTAGTTACAAATAAAACTTATTTAGCTATTACTCATTCATTCATTTATCTTCCTTCAGCTTAGAACCGCCAACATATCCAGCATATGTTTTACACAGCGGATGCCCTTCCAGCTTCAACCCAGTACTGGGAAACACCCATACACACTCATACACTATGGCCAATTTAGCTTATTTAATTCTCCTATAGCACATGTGTTTGCACTGTGGAAGTGCAAAGCGGAGCACCCGGAGGAAACCCACGCCAACACAGGGAGAACATGCAAACTCCACACAGAAATGCCAACTGACCCAGCCGGTACTCGAACCAGCAACCTTTTTGCTGTGAGGCGACAGTGCTAACCACTGAGCCTCCATGTCGCCTATTTAGCTAATATGATTTCTTTAATATATATAAATATTTTTCATATGAATTAAGATTGTTTTTCTATATAATGTATATAAATATCAATATTTACTGCATATATTACTCATGGTATTGGTTTGAGTAAAATGTTTTCAGTAATGATTTCTTCCTAATTTAATGTTAGAATTTGTTATTTCCCCATTTGTTACTTGGCCCATTTGTTATTTCAACAATTAAAACAAAGAAATGGGACAGGATAAAAATCGTCACCTTGGAATATTAAGGTTTTATCTGCATTCTGAATGATTTTGAGATATTGAGCTTGAGTTTTTTTGTATTCATTATAGAAAACAGTATGTGTGTAACATTTGCTTTTTGAATAAAAGCCCTAAAATGTAAACAACTTATACAAAAAAATCCCATAATGTAAAGAAGTTGTCATTTTATATGTCAATAACTCAATGTCAGATAGAACCTTATTATTCTAAGGTGACGATACATATTCAACCAAATAGAGGTAAAACATTGGTATTGTGTCTAAAAATGTATGTAAACGTATCTGAAAAGCACTTCTTAGTTATTGTATGCCAAACAAAAAAGCAAATATACCAAATATGCTAAAATACTTTAAATAGCTTTATATATTATTTAAAATGATTTATTTACATTGCAATCAGGGCTTGACCTTAACTTTTTTGATCACCAGCCACTGTGACTAGTAGTTTCCCAAATGTTACTAGCCACTCGACAGTTTCACTAGCCACACTTTAGTTGTTGGGAAAATATTTTTTATATGCTTAAATTTGACTTTGGCATGCTAAAATTACTTGGGTTGAATTGTGTTATGCGCTTCATGCGTTTAACTTTTTTGTGTGTTGTGCTCAATGTACATGAGCAAGCGGGCTGTGGTTTTAGTTTTACTTCACATGACTTTTCAGGGCTCAACACTAAGGATTTACCTTTTTTTTTTTCTCTGGCCACACCAAACTAATTATTTCCTTGCCACAAATTTTAAATAATGTGTCAAAACAAGCAAAATATAGCAATATACATAAATCTTTTATTCAACAAAAATGTTCTTAAAAACACAATTAACATTATATTATACTATACTATATTATTTTATATTAGATTACATTATATTTTATTATATTATATTAAACTATATTATATTTAATTATACTATATTATACTATATTATATTATATTTTATTACATTTTATTACATTATATTATATTATACTATATTATACTATATTATATTATATTACACTATAATATATTATATTATACCATTTTATTACATTTTATATTATATTATCTTTTATTATATAAAATTTTATTATATTTTATTTTATTTTATATTATATTATATTATATTATATTATATTATATTATATTATATTATATTATATTATATTATATTATATTATATTTTCATGTATCTAAAACTATGCATAGTAGTCTGTCCTGGCTAAAGGTCCCAGATCACCAGTTAACTACACATAAACGGGGAGTTAATCACCTGTTAAAGCAATGTTATTGTTAAGCGTGTCAATTAAACCATTAACTAAAATAACTGCAAGCAAAAGAAAGCAGATACAAAACATCCCGTGTGTTAATGAAAGGATGATCATGCGCACATGCGGGTAAATGTTAGGCCCATTATAATCTGTTCAAAGAATGGTTAAAGTGAAAGCGGCAATTGTTTCTGCTTACAAAGAATCTCAAGCTCTCGGGTGTAGGACTTTGGGTGCAAGAGCATCATTTTATTTCCCGTATATTTCAAAGAGAACTGATTGCACCAGTTGCATTTCCAGGCACAGTTGCTTCACACAAAGAAAAGTAAGAGCGCAAGCTTTTAAAACACTTGCGCACATCACATCAGCTGTGTGCGCGCTAAACACTAAAGCCCTCGTCAGCGTGATCCTCTCATTCATTATTCACCTGCTTTCTTTTGCTCGTGCGAACATTTATATTTGCTGCTTCTCGATTCTAAGATCGCATTAGCGCACATATTGACTAACGGTCATAAACTAACATTCCAATCTTTAGGGATGAGGCATCTCTGGCAATTAAAAACTTATTTTCAACCAGCCAAAGTGGCTAGTGAGAGCGGCTGTCTAACCCACCACAGCTGAAATCTACCCGCATCTATATATATATATATATATATATACAGCAATATACAGCAAATAAAATGAATATTTAAAAACTTTGTATAAGCAATAAATCTATTTTATTATGTATTAATGAATAATTAATAATAACAAAAATGTACAGCCTAACAAATAGTTTTACAATGACTTGATATTTCCACACGCCATGACAAATCCCAAAAGCATGTCACAGTAACACTAGTCCACAATAAACAGATCCAAAAAGATATTGTCCAATCACATCCCAGAATAAAAGTGAAGCAAGAACAACAAGCGGTCAGAAGAGACAGGAAGACGAGCTTCAGAGAGGAGTTTAGCATTACGTTAGTTTATCCGCGGCATTCTCTGTCCAAAGCATAAAGATAGCAGGCTGCAGTTATATTTACAGTTGTTATTCATTTCTTGACACTGACGCCTCGCTGTTCGTCTGTACACAGAGACAGCCAACGCTTTCTGCTATTTCTGACAACTCCAAAATAACTTTAAAAACAGCACCTGGAATCCTACACTTACGCCATGAAAAGCACAATATCAGGTACATCTCTACAGATTTATTCTGAAAACCTAACATGTATAAATGTAAACGTTTCATTTATTGTATTTATTTTCTAATTCCCATGAGCTGTGCAAAAACCTTGTGTATTCAGAAACGTGCAATGAATCAATTCTGAATCAAAATTATGCATAAGATATTTTAATGCCTTAATTTTAGTTTTGTTAACTTCATTTATTCATTCATTTTCTTTTCAGCTTACTCCCTTTATTAGTCTGGGGTCGCCACAGCGCAATAAACAGCAGCGGATGCCCTTCCAGCTGCAACCCATCACTGGGACACATCCATACACACTCATTCACACACATACACTACGGACAATTTTAGCTTACCCAATTCACCTATACTGCATGTCTTTGGACTTAAGGAGGAAACCGGAGCACCCAGAGGAAACCCACGCGAATGCAGAGAGAACATGCAAACTCCACACAGAAATGCCAACTGACCCAGCGATTCAATTAACTTGTTTACTTTAATTAAACCTTATCTTTCACTGAATAAACAATTGTTATATTATTAAATAAATATAAAAATAAAATAAGTAAAAAAATCTAAACAAAATGAATAAAAAGTCAATAAATTAAATAATAAAATAAAAGAAATTAAAATTAAATTAACAATTAAATAAAAAATGTAATTTAAAAAATTTTATAAAAATATTTATATTTATTTTTTAAATAAAATAAAATAAAATAAAAAATAAAAAAATAAAATAAAATAGAGCAACTACCTGAAAATTCTCTTGATATACTGGATTTATCAGGTATGGGTTTGAGCAAAATGTTAATATTTGTTTTATTCCACATATAAAGGTCTGATTATATTTCCTTCAATCTTTAAAGTAAAAATATTGTCAAGTCTAGAGCATTTTTTAAGTAAATGACAACTGTTAAAATAACTAATGTTTCAATATGCTGTGATTTAGGGTTTTTCCCTTCTGAAATACACTGGTATTGTGTTGTCTAAAAATCTACATAAACACATCACCCTTTTAACATTTTTATTCTTGTTAAAAAAAAGTTCCTCAATAACAGCATTTTTCAATTAAATTAAAAATTTTAAAGATTTAAAAAATTTTCATTTAATAATAAACTTTTATATCTTATATAAATATATTATTATATACTAAGTATTATATTATTATATAATACATATTATCATTATATTATTAGGTTATGCTATGCTATTGTAGCCCTACTCTATGTTGTTTTGTTATGTTATGCTACTTTGTTACATTCATTAATTTTCCTTTGGCTTAGTCCCTTTATTCATCAGGGCAGCAGAATGAATACACATTCCACAGTGGAATGAACCGGCAACTTATCCAGCATATGTTTTACACAGTAGATGCCCTTCCAGCTGCAACCCAGTACTGGGAAACATCCATACACGCTCACATTGACATTTATACACTACAGCCAATTTAGTTAACCCAATTCTCCTATAGCGCATGTGTTTGGACTGTGGGGGAAACCGGAGCACCCGGAGGAAACCCACACCGACACGGGGAGAACATGCAAACTCCACACAGAAATGCCAAATGACCCAGCTGGGACTCGAAGTAGCGACCTTCTTGCTGACAGTGCTACCACTGAGCCACAGTGTCGCCCTGTTATGTTATGATAAAAATTAAGCAGCTACCTGAAAATTTTCTGAATGTACTGGAATTTTTTTTATTAACTAACAAAATTGTTCAATAAAATTAGAAACAATTATATTAGTAGTTTACTGAATAAAACAAAACACATTTCACTTAAACACACTGTAACAACTTTATATAACAAGGGATGACAATAGGGTATATGCGGAAGGACTTTTAATTTGTGAGTAACCTGGGTCAAGCGCTTCCGGTGAACTGAATGCCATTACAAAATCGCCGCATTTAAGGTTTGTTTTCTTTAAAAGTCAGCGATCTCCACTGGCTGAGTGATATCCGATATAAAGTGGGTCTCAGAATGTACAAGAAGCACTGCATTAAATTACATTTTTCCCTGCCATGTCTTTAAAATATGAACATTTATTTTTACCCCTGTATTCAATGGAGCTTCTGCACTAGCCTGCTAATCCTGACAGCATGTGTGTGTAAACGGCTTTTCATCTCGTTTTACGCTCGAACAACTAAATGAATGCCAAAGTCTATTTAACTAATTATATTTTAATTACATTACAACATTGATGCTGTAAAAGGAACCGTATAAAACTGAAAAACATCACTTTAACCTTTCACCAGAAGTTTATCAGTATGGGAAGAAACACTAGCTTTGCATATACCCAGGGCTGGCCCTGTACATTTGGGGGCCCTAAGCAGAAAAATTTTGGGGCCCTACCTTGCTCTAAAGAGAGGAGTATTGCCATTGCAAACCAGCCCACAATGATTATATTGCTTAATAAATACAAATCAATAAAACCGAAAAGTAAAGCCTAATTTTTTCTAGTTAATAACTGTCCGGATGATTTTTTTTTCTTCAACTAAATCTAGTTGATTTTTTGACAACTAGATTTGTTGTCAATCAACAAATGACAAGTTGCTTCATTTAGCAACTTGAAAAATAAAGAATTAAACACTCTTTAATAAAGGGACCAGTGATTCCTACTTTGCATCCATCTGGAGAGTTTACAACATATTCTATTAGTTTAGCAAACAGATTGAAGAAACTAGGAAACGACAGTGAGCAATAATTAGCCAAAAGTGCAAACGCATTATATTATAATCACTTTAAAATAGCACAATATACATTCTGAACACATTAAAAAACAACAACAAAACAATTAACATTAATGCAAATATTGTCTATAAATAATAAACTCAATAAACAAATTATAAAAAAATATGTAAAATATTAATATAAAAACATATTAGAAAAGGGAAGCAACAAATACTGGGTTAATGTTAATACCCAAACACAAACTTTATTATTCCCTTATTCAGTCTCCTTCCCTGTTCCTTTTATTTGAGATGCAGGGTGCAGAGCTTATATTAAACTATAATTAATTCAATTAGGACATATCTTTTATAAACATGTCCCAGGAAAAATATTACCAGTGTGCAAAATATGCCAGTGAAAGACACTTCGGTATTGCATTTCGGTAAAATGTGTTTTAGACTAACAACTTGTCTGTAAAACCAGGACAAAAAATACTTCCTAGTAGAGGACGTTTATTAACTTATAATATGAGAAATGAAAAATGAGATGCGACGAGTTTCCTGATCACATGACCTTCTCACGAAAACAATTTCAACCTAAATAAAATTGTCATTTTTTTCCAGTGAAAATGTATAAATATTTCAGTACTAAAGCAGTCAATGAAGTGAATTTGTAAAATGCAGATTAAAACGATTTCAGCAAGGAAATGGCTCGCACCACTAGTGGGTTGCGGGGGGCCCCCTAGTGGCGGCGGGGGCCTAAGCAGCCGCTTAGTTCGCTTATAGGGAGGGCCAGCTAAGCATATACCCTATTGTCTCCCTTAGCTATACATAAATACAGACCTATCTGCATCATAGCGAAGGCAAAAGACCACAAATAACAAATGCTTTAATTTGTTGTGATTGTAAACCAGCATTAAAACACTGGTATTGTGTTGCCTAATGTATAGTTAACTAGTCCTGTCTAATTAATAGAAACACGCTACTTTTTTTTCAAGAGATCACAAACTTTCCCACTGCTGTACATAAAAATAAATATGCCCCAAACAAACATCTGATGAGCATCGTTGGACTGGATGCGTGTTATTTTGGAGGGAAGAGATGATGTCATGATTGCTGACAGATCAGGTGGCATTAGTGATGAAACAATGCTTAGCGGGGGCAGCGGTATAGGGTTACAGTTAACATCAGCGGAGCTTTATTTAGGTGGGAAAACATACCACTGCAATCCTAGCAGACATATTTCGCCTAGCATCAAAACCTCGAGAGCGCAGGGACGAGCAGCGGGACGCATTCTGTTACATATGTCACCATTACATCACTATACATTCAATACTGTATACATGCAGTATTGTTTCATTCATTCATTCATTTTCTTTTCGGCTTAGTCCCTTTATTAATCCGGGGTCGCCACAGCGAAATGAACCACCAGTATTGTTTAAAAATCCCTTTTCTTTTTTTAAAGTCCCATAAAATAATGTTTTTTAGAAGCTAGTATTGTTAGTTTTTAGGACATCTATAAGCTAGTGTGCTCCAAAACAGTGACAAAATTTGCGCTTAGAAGATATAAAACTGATATAAACATGTAAAGCTTGTAGGTTGTTCACTTCCGCCTAAATGGATCAACAGTTTTATTCATGTCACCTCATACTTTAGTTTCTCATCACATCATAACCAATCAAAGGCTCTCAAGTACCTGACATGCCCCGCCCTCTTCAAGATACTTCTCATTTGATACGCTTGAGCTAAACCACTCTCACTGGCAGAGCTGTGATAAAGCAAAACGCTATTGATTGATTTTATAAATAAAGGGGGGGGGGTACACTGTCCCACCTTCTCTTCATGTTTTGGTTGAGATTACGTCAAACATCGAATTTACTTAAATACACTTAAAAGCACTTCAGGGGACCTTTAAAAAGGTCTTCGTTGATTAAACATGCAGAGAAATAAATTATATATTACAATGGGGGGGTCACACTTTATTTTGATGGTCCGTTTGTTGAATTTAAGTTACATTGCATCTACATGCCAACTAATTATCATTAGATTATAAGTAGACTGTTAGGTTGGGGTTGGGGCTAGGGTTGGTGTAAGTTGACATGTACTTGCAAAGTTCTTAGAGTCATTTAAATGTCTGTTGAAGGAGCAGTATCAGCAGATATTAAGCAGACAGTCTACTAATACTCCAATGGACCATCAAAATAAAGTTTTACCCAATGGGGTATATGCACAGGGACTTTTCATTTTTAGTCAGCCAGGTCATGCTCGTCCTAAAAACTGTTATGCCATTATAATTTATATCTGGTTTCTATTTATATCTGATCGTCACCGCCTAATTGATATACGATATAAAGTGGGGGTTCAGACCAGACAAGAAGAACTGCGTTAAGTTGCAGTGTTCAGCATCATGTCTTTAAAAGATGGAAATTTAGTTCACCACAGATTTTGAAATGGAGTTTCTGCACTCGCCTGCTTTGTTTCATCTCATTTTATGCTTGAACAACTAAACTATTGTATACGTTTATTTCACTGATTATATTTTAATTAAATTGCTTTAAAAAGAATCGTTTGAAATTGAAAATGGTCACATTAACCTTTTACTGCAAGTATATCAGAGGGTAAAAAACACTTGCTGCACATATAGTCCATTTGGCATATCTGTATGATTACATTCATTGTATGATTGATTTAAAGCTTAACTCTCAGTATGACTACTCAGTGCTCAAGGATTTTGCAGAAAATATTTCAGATTTTTGCGACATTAAATGACTTAAAATTTGATGTGTTGTATTATTTTTGTCAAAATAATCATGTTTCAGATCATTTAATTTGCTTTAAGGAAAAACTGACTTAATTTTGACTTAGAATTTTGAATTTGAATTTTGTTTGTTTATTCAGATGGCAAAGTTAGTTCGTATCGTCAGCAGTGCTCTTTCAGTTTTTAAAGACATACCATAGTCAATATGATTTAGTTACTGAGTTACAGTACGTTAATATCACTGCAATATTATAGACTGAAAGATCCGCTGTAAATGCTGCTCTCCGAATGTAAACATGTAAACACCTTAATCAAACTATTACCGTCGTGTAGGATTTTCGCCGCATTTTGTAACAGGATACAGCTTTCTGGCGCTACCTACCGAATACATCCAAGTTACCAAGAAATGCGGAGGATTTTTTTCTCCTATTCGCTGTGCGGTGTCAAACATTCCATTAAAACTCCACTCTCCAGCACTTCCTCGCATACAATAATATCTCGTTTGTCATGGGGGGCATGCATGAAATAATCCTGAATGAAATTGATAAAATTGATTACTGATGTCTATGTAAACACAGTCACTGTCTTTCTCCCCTGCGTCTGTGTGTTTGTTTTGCCTCTGTAAAAATCAGCGCGTGCCCAAACGGGAACCTCCCATTTTTATGCAAAATCTTCCCTCTTTTCCTGCCCCAACACTCCCACCTAGCTGGACACACCCACTTTCCTGAGTTTTTCCAAACTAGGAGTGTGAAAACACCCTGCTGGGACAGGGGGGTTTCATGGCCCTTTAAGTAAGAAAAGCTTTTTTGCAGTGGATGAGTGCAAGTCAAACATTTGTACATAATAATCCTACTCTTCATGATGCACAAGGAAATATGTGTATCATTTTGTGTTGATTGAATACTTTAGTTATAATGGTATTAAGTGACTACTGGTATCTGAAGCACTTCAAAAAATGTGCATGTTTTTTTTTAAGTAATGTTGTGATGTTTACATTCATGATTGTATTATTTGTATTTTCCTACTTTGGTGATTATGGACCGAAAAGTCTGAAATAAACTAATGATGTAGATATAGGTGTAAGATACAACTAAAACAATGAAACCGCACCACTCACAAGGATTTGGAAGCCGTAGTTCCTCTGAACTGGGAATTCGGTCACATCATAACACAAGGACAGATCGATCTCTCCATCCAGATCAGAAGCCTGAGAACCATAAAGGACACCGTTAAACAGCAGTTATTTATTGTATACAGCACATTTCATAAACAATTTTAATTTAAAGTGCTTTACATAAACAAGAATAGAACAAACATATATGAAAATGAAAAAAGGAGAATTAAAGTGACTAAAAATAAACAAAAAATTAGTTAAATGTGCTTTCACATTGAATGTCAAACACACTCACCCAACAAACACCCCCCACAAACTATTACCATTTACTTTCTATTGTTATTTTTATTTTATTTAGGATTTAGATGCTAGAACTTGCATGGAAGATAATAAAGTATTAAACAGAGAATAAAATATGCATTTTTTTTCATAAAAAAATGTGGTAAAGGTATTTAAAGTACTTTACATAAACAAGAATAAAAGAAACCTAACATATAAAAAAATAAAGAATTTAAATTATTAAAAGTGACACATTTATTAAATATGTGTTAAAACAGGTTATTTAAATCATTTTATTTGGATTTTTTTTATAATTCTTTTAATCTGAGCAGTTCAAGACTTCGTCATCTAAACCAACAAAAATGGACGTTATTTAAAAAAAAAACTATTGTTATTTTTGATATTTTTAGATTTTTTACAATCATAAAGCAGAATATTTTGCCAAAGTCAATTAATTTTTAAGGATCAGATGTCTAAACTTGCTGAAATTATTATTATTATTAGCTAATGTAAGATAATAAATAAAACATAGCCTATGCATATTTGTGGTACTTTTAAAAGGTTTGAAAAAAAAAAAAAAAAAAAAATCTGATTAAAATGTGATCATTTGTGTGTTTTATGTGATCAAACACTGTGATGTAACATTTGTTTAAAATAAAAAAAAGTTGTGATCACACCGCCCAAATTTGAGCTGCAAAATGTAATGTGAAGGGTTGCAAAGTGTAATTTGCTTGAGGGTTAAAAGGAATAAAAAAAAGAATGACAGACACAAATAGTGCGATATGTCGGACATAGCACAGTGCTCAATCAGTAAATGCACAGTTAAACAGATCATATAATAATAAAAGTATAACAATAATAAAAGTGGTCTGTAATCAGTGCTGAAAATATTTACCTCCTCAGCAATGGAGTCGCGGTAAAACCTCAGACTCTGGTCGGTCAGAACAAACCAGTGTTTCTTCCACTGAGAGACACAGCAAGGAAACAAAGCAAAGCTTTCAATATCCTCCATATTAAAAAGCACTGGGACATCAATTTCTGAAAAAGCTCAAATTAGACTCACCAATCCATCTTCGTATAGTTTGGTCATCCATCCTTTCTTGAAGTTCAGCAGGTCTGGCTAAAAAAAAAGGACAATAAATACAATTAATAATAAAAGTATAATAGTAAACTACATTAGAG
>CAIGQZ010032287.1:2692412-2709841 GCA_903798205.1 Danio tinwini
TTTTTTTTATCATTTATCAAGACATCTGTATATTCCTCAAATAATGAATTGAGAAATTAGTTTAAAAATTAGGCACTAAAATAAAAATGTTGAGTTGCAGAGTAATTGTAAAGAAATATTTATTAATATTTATGAATATATTATTTAAATATTTTGCATATTAATACAATTTTCCACTAAAGGTTTTATTTGTCCAAAAACTGCACATGCTTAAGTATGAATGTATTAATGCCAATATATGGTATGTACTGTATGAAATATGATGTCATTACTAACTTTGTGTTTTGATACATGTATTGTTTACAAAAGGTCCTGTTTAACTCAAATTTAAAGAGTTTAATTTCTATTGCATATGCACTAAGATTTATGTTGATTACTATTTGATTACTTGATTACTACTGAGTTGATTACTACTAGTAATTTTAGTGAAGTTTATTTTTAAACTAATTTCGAGAGGATCACATGATTATGATTGAACACGGTTGGTTCTGTATTAACTATGTATGATCCACCAATCAGACGATTCCTAACCCACTATAAAGAGCCAGGGTTTCTCCCTACAGTCATCTTTGATTTTGAAGAATCCCCTCTTCCACCCCCATTCTCTTCATAGGGCGGCACGGTGGCCCAGCGATTAACACGGTTGCCTCACAGCAAGAACGTCACCGGTTCTAGTCCTTTAACAGGCCGGCGGTCGTTTCTGTGTGAAGTTAGCATGTTCTTTCCGTGCTCGCGTGGGTTTCCCCCGGGTACTCCGGTTTCCTCCCACATTCTCAAAACATGTGCTACAAGTTAATAATCAATCTAAATTTAGCACTACAGTCAAACTCTAATCCAGCAGCATATCTCTTCATAGCAATCATTTTCTGTCATCAGCTCTTATCAAAAAGAGGGAGTTCTCGAGATCTACCTGAGCTCAAAGCTCCCCTCTCGCCCTGCAAACGGGAGGGAGCCCAGGGCTCAAGGACCTTTTGAGCTCAGGGCTCTCTCCCGGGACAGCATGCCAAACTCGCTTTATAATCAATCATCAGCTAAGTGTGAACTCTTGAATTACTTATTAAATAAGTTTTTTTGCAGACAAAGAAATTAGAAAAGTAATTTAAACACTAGGGGTGTCAAAATTTATTGTTTCTTCGCAGACAAACAATTCGGTATCGGCTCAGTAATATTTATAACCGGTTATTATGTACTGGCGCTAGCTTACAATGGCGAGGGAGGAGATGGCAAGTAATTAAGGCCCAATCCCAATTCTACCCCTTAGCCCTTCCCCTTCGTTTTGCTAGTTCCCGTGAAGGGGTAGGGGTGTCCCAATTCTTTTTAGCTTAAAGGCGTAGGGCTAAGGGGAAGGGCTAGATACCCCTTCGAACTGAGATTTTTCAGGACCCCACTCGAAACCAAGGGGTAAGAAAATTTCCCAGAATACACCAGCTACAATGGCAGGATAGCTGCACCGGGTGGTAAGGAGATCCACAAATTAGTATTTTTTTTGTTTTAATATATTCATAACCGCGTTCATGTTTTACTGTCATGCTAAAAAAAACAAAAAAAAAAAAACGGTAAAATAAAACCTGCTAAATTTCGCCATCTACAATCCCTAATAATAACTCCTGTACAGCAGTCCTACAACATTCTGACACTCGATGACACTCGAACACCCTGTCAGAAAAGTCTAGTGACTGGGAATGAGCTGTTTACAGTGTCTGCTATAATGATAATGTTGTTTTTGGTGTGTTTACATAGATGCATATGGCCACTGTATAAATATACAGTATAGTTATGATCTAACTGCCACATTAGATCGTTATGATAACATAATATATGCCTTCAGTGATTTCCTGAAGATAAATACCAAAAAAATAACACAACTGGAATAACTACAGCAGTCGCCATCATCTGATCTCATGTGAAGCAAGAGATCGTGATGACATATAATGACGTGTGCAGGTGCTGTAGTGCTGTCCCAATTCTTAGGGGTACATTTTGAAGCCCTTCCCCTTCACACTCGTTTTTAAGGGCCAAGGGGAAGGGGTAGGGGAACAAAAATAGAATTGGGATTGGGCCTAAAATGCTGGGGCCTAAAAAGGGCCTTGGGCCTAAAAAGTAAATTTAAAGATACAGTTTATATATCTGACTGCTTGATTTAAAGGACAAAATTGTATTGCAAATAATATTTAAATATAAATATACTTAAGAATTATTGTGTTGCCAAGTAAAACATCAAATTGTTGATGTGAAGCATCGTCAATGCACCGTGATATCGAATTGAACTAAATCGATGGCATGATAATCGTAACCAAACCGTGAGAGCAGTGTAGGTTCTCACCTCTAGTAGATTTAATTTATATTTCATTTTTTGAAGTACCCAACAATAACACACACACACACACACACACACACACACACACACACACACACACACACACACACACACACACACACACACACACACACACACAAACACACACACACAAACACACACTTGCAGCCCTTAAATTAACTATGGAAACATTTTTTACAAGTTTGTAAAAATTAGCTCAATAACAAACATTAAAATATAACGCTTATTTTTATAATAATTAACCATCATATATACACAATAATGCACTTTAAAAGAAATGCAATTACAGATATGATTAAACGTCATTTATGTGAATCTGTGGATTGTTTTTGAGGTCTTACAGTCATGAGTGATTCTGTGCTTCTGCGATCCAGACTTTTGGCCCTCCGGTAACCAGCTAATGAAGAAACCTCATCAGTCCGGCATTTAGCTGAATCCAATGAAAACTCCTGCAGAAGACAAAAACAATGAATTAACTAATTAAACAAGCACATTATTACTGATGCTTTGAATCAGTTACTGCTAGTAGGATGACATCAGGATCTCACAAATAGCATTTTGCCTTTTAGGCTACGTTCACACTGCAGGCAAATGTGGCCCGAATCTGATTTTTTTTTGCCCACGTGTGACTCAGATCTGTTTTTGTCATGACAGTGTGAACTCCCCAAACTGCACGGCATTTGATCTTTTAAATTCAGATTTGTGCCACTTTCATATGTAGTCTTAAATCAGACACATTTATGGTTATGGTTAACGGTTATGTAGGATTTCATGTGACTTTTACATAATCTTTAAAGTGACATGCGTCATCATTCTGTGCTGCAAATATCATCTACTCAGCAGCAATAGATAAAAAAAACGGCAAAACTGGTTCTTGTATCTGGTTAACGAATGGAGCATGGGTTGTGTTACAGTCCTGTACATTTCTGAGTTGCATGATTATGATTATCATTATTTTTCTTCGCTAGTCTCTCCCTCTCTCTCGCGCACTCTCTCTCTCTCTCTCAGCGCTCTCTCTCTCCCGCTTCTACCCATACAGTGACTCCGATTGGCTACCGCTGCCCAGCTGTTTGCCGTGCCCCCCCTGACGTCACTCCTATGGTCTCCAATCCAGCCGCTGCCACCGTGGCATAAAAGTGGTGACAGGATGCTACTCGGGAGGCCCTGAATTTTCTGTTTGTTGTGTGTCAGTGAAATTGCGATCCATTGTCAGTGTGCCAAAATTTGTTAGATGTCCGTTGTTATTTGTCTGTTCCCCATTTTGTCTACCATCAGTTACGCACATTTGAGGTTGGAGAGTGGGACAGGTAAGAATGTCACGCGACATACATTGTGCACACATAGCTTGAATGTCACTTTTGTTAGACACACTAGGTAAGGGGGGTGCTCCACCCACTGTACTTTAGTTTTTTCTCATATATATATATATCAGAGTAGATTAGGTAGTGCATAATAGACGTGAAGATTACTTTGCAATAGCTGTTATATTCCTTTCTTTTGGATAGTTAGGGTAGAGGTTGTGCCATTAGAATAGATTGTTTTGTTTTATTTATTTCTATTGTTTGGACGCCGCCCACGTTTCTTCGCATTGTGAAGCTGAAGAGCGTCAAGGGGTTGTTGCAGATAGGGGATACGTGCGCAAAAAAGGGGGCACTTTCATTTTAAGCATGAACTTTCTCTCAGAGAGAAAGAAAGGGCAGGTGCTCAAGCACCCAAACCCCCCTTCTGCACGTGCCTGTGGTTTACAACGAAGTAAAATGAAATAACTCTGCAAACAGAGATAGCCTAAACCAACTCCGCCTTCACAGTTCAGTCTGCGGCTGCTCATTAACCTTTGATGAGTTACACTACACCGATGGTCAGAAAGACGACCATGGTTGTCATAAATCACAAATGATCAGTATTTTCAATCACAAGAGACTTATTTTAGGTTTCAAATGGCGAAATACACATTAGTAGTAGCAGAACAACCCTTCATAGTTCATGAAACACACCACGGTTTAAGCATGATCTGACAACGTGCTTACTTCATACAGTATACACATTGTGTGCATAATTACACATTTTGTGCTGTCCGTATCTGTACTTTTGTGCATGTGGGTCAGTTTAGGACCATGATCTGATATGGTCTACATTTATAACAACAGTGTGAACAGCTATGCAAAACAATCAGATCTGAGAAAATATCAGATTTGAGCACTAAGCCTTTGCAGTGTGAACGTAGCCTTAGATTACACAGACGTTAAGGCTGATTTATACTTCTGCGTCAAGCGCACGCGTATGCTACAGCGCAGCCTACGCGTGGACTCATAGCCCCTCGACTTTAAAAATGTAACGCGTACGCGTATCGCAAACTCTGTGATTGGTCGGCTTGGTAGCACTGACGAGTGTGGGTGGAGGTGAGAGCCGAGCGCCCGATGCAGCGAGTGTTTACAAGTGCAGAGTCCCGTGAAGGAGCTCCGGATGGAGACGGTTGTTTTGTGTTTACCTCATGATTAAAGTTGTTGCACGTTCGTCGGTTCCCGCCTCAAAATGAGTGAATTTGAGCCACTTGTACATTAAGGAAGTGTTCAGAAAAAAACAAAACACCAGTGAAGAAACTCTACACAGAGAAACATAAACACCTACTGCCAGCTAGTGTTTCGGAAGTGTATTGCAGAGCAACAGAAACAGAGCGCAGAAGTATAAATGCACTGCTACACGGGAGGCTTGCGCCGTAGGTCACGCCAATCACTTGACACAGAAGTATAAACCAGGCTTTAAAGGACACCTATCATGCAAAATCAACTTTTGGAAGTCTGCGTAGCATAGTGTATTCACAGTCATATTGGAGTAATACAAACACACAAGTCATGCCCAAATGTCATCAATTTTGAGGCCCACCACATCGTGATTGTTACGTTCGCTCGCAGAATGTATTTCGGGTATATGTGTGTGTGTTTGTTTGTATGTGGGTATGTCTTTTACGCGCGTTACAGGTACGAACGCCATTGGAGGATCCGCATTTCGTGCTGATGACGTTAGCTGCTGACACTGGGTTCGCGCTACCAATCGCTGGTCGCGGTCGGCGTATAGTTTAAAAACCGAGCCCAAACTGCGATGGCGATCTCTCTCTCTTTCTCTCTCTCTCTCACTCTTTCTGTGGGTCTCAATGAGGACAGTCTCTCTTGCGAGGACTAGTCTGAGAGAATGTGTTTCCTTTGCTTGTGATTTAATGATCTTGTCTAAAGTCTTTTGAGATTAGAACTTGCAATGTGTTTGCTTGTGAACTTGTCCATTTAACGGATGCTTTTGACTGATACCTTGGAGAGGGTGTAGGAGTGAGTAAGTCGCGCGATATACATATACAAACACTCAGGATACTTGTTGTGTTATTTCCATTAGGTTCAGGAGAGTGCTGTTTTGTGAATGTTTTGTTTTTATTTAGAGTAGTTTAGTTAAGACGTTTGGTACGTTGAAGATGTTTCTTTCATGCTTTTCTTTTCATATTTAGTTTGGTTTGTTTAATACAGTTAATGTGTTTTGTTATATTTATTTCTTTGATTTAAGCACCTCTATCTACCTCCTCTCCAACAGGTCATAATTTATTGTAATTTATATATATATATATATTAAAATATATTTTCACTGGTTTCACTGGAAGTATGGGCAATAAATAATTGCAGTGCAGTGATATTCGGTTTTCCGTGGTTTTCTTTTTCCCTCCATTTGTCACACACACTAAACTATTGTCATTTCAAATAACCTTAGTTTAATATTAACATCTAAAAGGACGTAACAGTGATGTAGCAGTGTGGTTTCCCCGCCCACTGATATTGATTGACAGGCGCAAATTAACATGCCTCCATAGTAATGCATATAAACATGTCCACAGAACAGGATTTGCAGAGAAACTTACATTAAAAGATCGGTTCCAACTTTTTGGGCTATGTAATTCATAACCACTGAAATGAGCACAGCTGCTTAATATACACAACTATAAACCAGGATGCTTCAATCACACAACAGCAGTCTCAGTTTGTGGACACTCGTTCAGGTTTATGTTGTACAGTAACTTGGCTATAACGAACTCTATACAGCAGCATATTTACTTGTTTGGTGGGCATCCTGTCGCATTGCCCATGAGTAGAAGCAAAAACTGCACAGTGTGTTAAATGAGCATGTGTGTGTTTGTCTGTTTATCTGTGTGTGTGCATGGGCATCGAACTTTGTAACAGCATTTGCGTGTGCCTTAATTATCTTACTGTGGTATTTGGGAGTCTCTGTTTTATCGTCTCTGAGTTTCTGTCTGCCATTTTCCTGTGTTTATCCTGAGATTCGGCCCTGGTTATCCTTTTCTAAAGCAACATGTCCCAAGAGTGGGCAGGAAGAACCAGCTCATTTTCATTTAAAGGCACAAGCGCAAAAACAGCTACAATGTCCTCTGACCCCAAAATTGACATTTTCAACAGGGTATAATAAATGATCTGATTGCTCGTTGGCCTAAAACCTCACCGACACATTCTGGAGACATAAAAGACTTGTTTTGTCTTGTAAAAAGGCAAACATTGGATTACATTTTTCAGTGTGTATTCATTCATACACAATTAAAGTGTGTAAATGAGTGTTTCCCAATAATGGCTAGCGTAAAACAGATGCTGGAATAGTTGGCAGTTCATTCCGCTGTGGCCACCCCTGAAAAATAAGAAACTAATCCGAAGGAAAGTGAATGAATGAATTTAAATGTATCACCTGTTTCTGATTGGAGAGGCGTTTCTCATTGCGTCCTGCTCTCTGATTGGCTGTTTTAGAGTACAAAGGGGCGGGATCTGTTGAAGAACTCGTGGTGTCCATTTGCTCTGGAGCGCTGACAGTGTCCTGACCCTCAAATCTCTCAATAACCTGCGAACGCCTGCAGGAAAACACACAAGAGATCAGAACGGAAAAAATCTTTACTTTCTCAAAACAAAGCTGAATTTTTGGATGCTTTCCAAAATAATCAACTGAATGGAGCTCTTATCTTAAATGCATGATAAATAAACTAATAAATGCACTGATAAATAAGTATTTCCACATTTATACCTAACACTCCAGGATGTTTGCATCTAGAGGAAGGATGCTGGGGGATATTTCATGGAAAGATGAAAAACAAAAACACATTTCCTCTGTTCATCACAGGTCAGTGAGCTGAAACGGAGCGCCGTAAAAACCTCAACACTGTCATAAATCAAGCAGGAAACGTGTCTGCAAATTGCTTTCATTGTTTTGCCCTTGTATTATGATGTTAAGCTGACACTGCTCATCTTAAATCACATTTCAATAGTTATTAGAGATCAAATAACATGTAAAATTCAGCAAAATTTGACATAAACTGCTCTACTATCCTCTAAAACAATGTTTCTCGACCACGTTCCTCAACGACTACCAGCACTGCATGTTTTGGATGTCTCCTTTGACTGTCACACCCATTAAAAGTCTCTTAGTCTCTGCTAATGAGCTGATGATAGGGATGTTTGGTTAAGGAGACATGGAAAATGTGCAGAGCTGGTGGTCTCCCAGGAACGTGGATGAGAAACAATGATCTAGAGCTAGCTAACAGACATGTCATTTCCTATGCAAAATGACTACTATGAAGATTTCAGTGTATAAAAGCTTTTCTCAATAATGCGCATGCTATTGATTGATCTGCAGTATTTCTTTAAGGATGATTTTGTCATGTTGTTTAAAGAGCAGATGGAGGAGCAGAAGGACAGACACAGGAAACCAGCAACAGCAGCCATGAGCAGAACCCCAGACAGCAGTCAGTCTTTGTCTCTGTGTTCACCCATGTGTTAGTAGGCAGAATTCATCTTTTACACCGCTTTCACACTAAATTCAAGCAGCAGCATGTGTGCATTCACAAGCTGAAGATATGTATACAGTGTATTTACGTATACAGTCAAGCCTGAAACTATTCATACTCCCTTGCAAATTCTGACTTAATATAACTAAACTTATTATTTAACAAGCTATTTTTTTTGACCGGACATGACATAAAAGACGATGCACAAGAGGCATCATCGCAGGAAAAAAAGATTTTCTCAGCTTTTATTTACATTTGAACAAAAAATTTAAGTCAGAATTTATCAGGAGTATGAATAATTTTGGGCTCGACTGTATGTGTTTATATACAGATATAGAAAAATTGTGTACATTTATCATTCATACTTGTGCATTACATGTATTTAAAAATAATTATTTTTAATTCTGTGAACTACTGATGATATTTCTTACCAATTTAAAAAACAATACTGTCATTTAGAGAAAAAGATAAAGACGCCAGTTTTAGAGATGTTGTGTCATCAATATATGAATATAATCTGTAATTTAACTTCAGAAGCTTTAAAAAAAAGCAATATTTAGTATTAAAAACATTTTTATTCAGATCAATTTTCCTTATTTGGTTTCAAATTATGTTTTGAAAAACAATATTTTTATTAGAAGCTTAAAAAATATGTTTTGTAAATTATTATTAATCTTTTCTAGTCATTTCAACTTGCATCAATCGAACTGACTAAAATATGACATTAAACTTTCCACTTTTTAGAACTAGAGATGCTCTGAACAGGATTTTTGCAGAAGATACAGAGTACCGATTCCTTGTCATGGTGATCGGCTGATACCGTGTACCGATTCTGATGCTTCAAGCTTTATAATGCATAAAGTACATTTTTCCTCTAAGTATGATACTTAAGTGGGGATCTCACCTTACCTAAGAGAATAAATTAAGGGTGCTGCATATAATCCTGTAATCTCTTATAACCATTTAAGTGTGAACGTGTCATGGCCAGAAGCAGCTTTATAGAAAAATTAAAAACAAATGCAATTTGGAAACATTGCAAATGATGAAAGAAGAGTTCAACATGTCTCAATCAAGAAAAAGTTTAGAGTGCACATTTGATGCAAGAAGTAAAAATGCACACCTATAAATCTAATACTTCTTTACTAAAATAAAATAGACCTATAAGTATATTTCAATAAATTATATTATTAAATATTAATGTTTAAAAATTATTTTAAGTTTTATTTATTAATTAATTCCAGCCAGCTTTTAGTGAACTTGCAATATTATCAAAAACAGAACTTTCAGTTCTTATTAGGGTTGTCACGATACCATTAATTCATATTACGATACTATACCAGCTGAAGTATGTAATATTGCGATACTGTAATTCATAACTCAAATCCATGAAATTAAGAAAATTGTCATAAATACTATATTTTATATGTTATATTAGGCCTACTTGAATTGAATTAATGATTCAAACCATTATATGCAGTCGCACAAATGCTCGCACAAATGCTCCCAAATATATTATGAGGTCACATAGGTTCAATTTCGGGCGCATATGCGACCAAAATGGTCGGAATTCGAGCCCTGCTATGTATAATATACAGAAGCGCACGTGCATCTTCCTTTGCTTGTAAACTTATAAACACCTGCAACAGGTTTATGATATCAGCCAGATTGGCGAGTATCAATTGAGTCATTAAATGTGATTATCAGCCAATACTGATCTTCAGCCGATCGATCAGAGCATCCCTATTTAGAACATTGTGAACTTTCAATTGATCTCTTAATTATTTTAATAGCTGTGTGCGAGTATATATATATATATATATATATATATATATATATATATATATATATATATATATATATATATATATACACACACACACACACACTCGCACACAGCTATTAAAATAATATATATATATATATATCAGTGTTTTACTGAAATAATTGTGCTGCTTGTGGTGTGAAAAAGGCGTTAGTGTTTCTGTCTTTGATTCAGAGAGAGAGTGTGTGTGTGTGTGTAATATAGTTTGGCTCCAGCAGGTGGAATGAAATTAAGCAGTGGGCGTGTCAGTGGGCGTGGCAGGGCACGGCACAGGGCAGGAAGGGCAGAGTTTCAGAAGACGGCCTGAAAAAGAGAAGAAACAGATCAAGTAAAAAGCGAAAAAAGAGCTAAAGACAGAAAAAAAGCATGAGAAAGAACTGAAGGAGAACAGTGCAGGAATAAAGAACATTTTCATCAGAACTGAATGGCCACAGCTCATAGGACTGCATTGAGAAATTTCAACAAAATGGAAGAGAGATGTTCAATTCTACACAGCGTTCACTAGGTGGCACTAAAGCTGCAGGAATGAGATGAAAGTCGTGATTTGGAGTGCTAAAGTCAAAGCATTAGCTCAAACAGAAGCACATCCTCTCTGTCTCTCAGTTTCTCAACTTGTTTGTCCTGAGTGTCATTGACTAACACCCGGCTGGTCTTTCCTGCTGACTCCAGCAGGTGGAGTTAAAAGCTCCACGTTTGCTCGGAGACGTAAACACAGCAGGTATGTTGGCTGAAGCTGAGCGAGCAGATTGTTTATACTGCAGGGGAAGTAGCTACGCATCTTCTCAATTACAGAACATGAACTGTAAAGGCTAATAAGGCTATAAAACATGGACTTCATAAGAAAGTAGTTCCTCATACAAAAGGGTTTTTAGACTCTCCGTGTTTGATTTTCTTTTTTATATACATGATTATGCTGTCAATCTGTTGTATAATCGCAATATCATACTTGTAGCAGTGCGATACAGCTGTATATAAACAATCCACGCCTCCCACCAGTGATATATATATATATATATATCTCAAACAAACAAATAAATTATATATATAAAGGCTAATAAGGCTATAAAACATGGACTTCACTTAACGAATACTTAATTTGTGTGATTTAAATGAATGTATACATAAACAGAATGTGTGTGCTATTGGCTCTAATCCAAACTCTAGTGAGTGACCTACCTAGACAGCATTTTTAGGCATCAAGAGAGCATCTAAAATCTACTCTAAACCGTAACAATATTAGACTTGTTGACATGTTTTGCATAAAAAAAAAAAAACCTAATACATCTTGACTACATGACAAAACAAGATTGCATGTATACGCTTTAGTCACAACTAAAATACAAGCTAATTAAACACTTTCACCAAATATTTCCTTGCAGAATATTTATATGCTAATTAAAGTATAAAGTAATTAAGTAAACTAATAAAGTGAGCTACTAAAGGAGCTATTTGGGATGAGGATCAGTTGACCAGATGATGAATACTACCAATTTCAACTCAGTTGCTAGCTGTGGAATGAATTGAACAACATATCTGCACTGTGTATCATTGTATGAGGCTGCATTAAAATATAAACCTTTAAATTCACTTAAAATTAACTTCATACTGAATGTATTTTAATCAATACTGTAAAAGTACAGATAAAGCATTAAAATAAGAGTGGGCACAGGCAGTGTCTAGCTACCAATGTAATTTGTTTCCATATATTTTTAGCTTGATATGGCAAACTGGCATTTCTGAAGTATCTAATGTCTTATTAATAAACAATGGCTTTGCAGTGCAAATAACGCTACAGTTCTCTGAGCTTCAGTGTTTTTCTTGTTATTTCCCTATAGCAGCTAATAAATGGGAAGTCTAATATTCAAAGCTTACTTCTGCATTAAATATAAGGTGGTATATTGAATTATATTGTTACTATTGACCTGACACAAAGATGCAGAAGAGGATTAATCTCAAATAAATATATTATAAATGTATAAAATATAAATAAAATAATTTTCTCTATCTTTCTATATATATATATATATATATATATATATATATATACACTAAATATACACAACAGTTCTGTCTGGTTCTCGAATCTGATTGGCTGATAGCCGTGCGATATTCTGCAATATCAGAACTCCTACAGCCTCTTCACCCTTGTGTATTACTCCGCCCACATAGAGTGACAGCAGATCAATAAACTCACTACAGAGAATGCCAGAATGTTGTTGTTTAGATTGCAACTTTGCAGTTTATTTATAAGGATAGTGCCTATTTTAAATATTTATACTCTTGGAGATACAGTGGATACAGCGCATCAGCATCCATCAGCCAGTAATACTAAGCAGAGCAAAGACGGTTAACATTGTTCATCCACAAGATGGCGACAGAGACGGTATAAGAAGTCCTTAGAGGAGGAAAAAACAGCATAAACTTAAACTGCAGCTGATCAAATCATTATTAAACAGGTAAGTGACTTTCTAAGTCGATCTCTCTCTTTTGTATTCATACCATAGTAATTGTAGTGTGTTGAGTGTGAGATGGGACACAGATATCAGGAATGTATGCATTTTGTGTTGGCCACTTTGTATAACCCGAAGTTACTTTTTGGTTGGCCATCAGTTTGTTTCTAATGCGTCTCCTGTTCTGGTTACTGCAGACTAGATCAGTAAACAGAAAGAAAGAAGAAATGCCCGCATGTGTTTAACATTTTTCCTCATCACAAACACTACAGTAATCTGGTAGAGTTTGTGCTGCTTTGGCTTTTTTAGGGTTAATTATTGTGATCTCCCGATTGCAACAGAGAAATATTGGGAAATCTCTGTAGACTGATGGCATTTCATGCCGTTCAGTCTTATAATCTTAAAGTGTGAGCAAAATCACCTGTTTTGTCATCACTTTAGACATGGCTAGAGAAGGCTAGAGAATCATTCAAACACTAGCTCTAAAGTGACAAGTAGCAATGGTTCCTGCTGTTCTGACGTCAGCTGCAGATGTGAATGAATGGTGGAAGTAGTTCCTCATACTAAAGGGTTTTAGACTCTCCGTGTTTGATTTTCTTTTTTATATACATGATTATGCTGTCAATCTGTTGTATAATCGCAATATCACACTTGTAGCAGTGCGATATAGCTGTATATCGGCACTGGTGGGAAACAATGCACGCCTCCCACCAGTGCCGATATACAGCCATATCACACTGCTTTACAAATATATATATCAAACAAACAATAAATTATATATAATTATTAAATTAAACAAGTTTTTTTTAATTTAAAGTAAAATTTTAAATTTATTAGACTTTTTTATTAATATTTTTTGTAAGCCACTCATGTATAGTTCAAAGTTTTTGCTGCTCTACAGCTGCTGTCTAAGCAAATATCTACCTCACTTGGATCTGAAACAGAGCCTTTGTGTGTGAGCGCTAATCACCTTCGCTGGCATCCGAACAGCCGTTCCACCTCCTCTCTGCCGGGGCTCCTGGTGCGCTCCCGCAGCTCCTGCCGTTTCTGACTGCAGCGGTACGCGTCCCGATGGCTTAGTCTACGTGCCCGTGGCACATCAGCCAGAGCCACATAACCACACCCACTGCGCCCCGCCCTGCCCAAGGCTCCGCCCACTACACCCTCCAGAGTCTGCTCCGAGTCCAAAGAGCTCTGAGAGGAGGACAGAGATGATGGCAGGACGTTTGCGTGCGGATTCGAACTGTAGATGCTTGAGTCCGGGTTCAGAGTTGAATCTGACAGGATCTCCGACGATTGAGAAAAATGCTTCTCTGATTTGCTTTGCATGTTGTGTTTGTGAGCGTCACACACAACACTGGAAGCCTGTGTGTGCACAGTGCTATGTGGGTCATGTGACGCATGTTTGTGTGAGCTGATTGGAGAACTGTAGAGCTCTGGATCAAAGGAGAGATACCTGGAGCGAGAGGATGATGATGACGAAGAGGAAAGCTCAGGTGGATGTGATTGCAGCTTTGATGGAGGCTCTTCCTCCTGTTGATGATGATACTGCTGTCCTTCATCTTCAATCTTGGGTTTTTCCAGTGAAAAATATCCACTCTCCACACGAGGCTTACGACCAACATTTGAGTTTCCAGAATCTGAACATGAGAAAGGAGGAAAATGAACAGTTAGTACTGTTATAGAATGTACTATGGTTGCAATACTGCTTGCAAAATACCTAAGTAAATGAATCTAGGATCTCCTTCAAGACACTTTGAGAATCTGTCATTTTGGGGGTTTTTTTAGTGACAGTGGTGAGTAAGTTACCACAGTTTTATTGAGGCGTGATCTCTAGTGTCTGAAATTATAGTTACTATGGTTTTAGGGAGGCTGGTGTCCTGAGTGAGCGAACGTAATTAAATGTTCTTTGTGCTTAATGGGAGATCGGTTGGACTTTATTATGTGTGAACTAGACGTCTTTCCTCTAAACCACTGATCATAAACTGGCGGCCCATGGGCCAAATCTGGCCCGCGACTGGATTCCAAAATTGTAAGTATCAAAAAGAAAATAGTGGTCCACACTATTAAAGTAACTAAAAATAACAACAACTGAGTCTCTTGTCAGAATAACCACCATTTATGACTATATTTAGGCTACACTTTGAAATGAGAACAGACTCAGACAGACCATGCAGCATTAAGCATTTATTGTTTCAAACAAGTTTTAGCGTAAGTGAAGACCGGGTGGGGTGTAGGTGGAGTGTGCGCGGCGTGTGTGTGATGAAGAGCAAGGAGGGATGCGGTGGAGGGGTGCGCAACCTATTTGAGGAGCGGGAGGGAGACGCGCCGGGAGATTATCATTCGTTTGTGGGCATCCGGGAGTCTCTATGCATTTGCGGGGGAGACTCACAGAACTTCCGGGAGACTTGGGATGTAGGCCTCAGGACTAAAAAAAGGAGGAAAAATAATCTGGCACAACTTAAAATAGCATGGTAAATAAATAACCTGGTACCAGAACAAAACAGGTCACAAATAATGTTCACACATCAAATGAAACGTTAAGTGGGCTTGAATTTAAATCTCAATGCTGAAACGGGCTACTCACAGTGCTTAATCAATGACTAAAAAGTTACATTTCCCCTTTTTGACTTAGCTTAATTGAGTTGAGGCAAAATATCTATCACTCCTAGTGGTTGACTGTGGAATCAAATGCCTTCAGTTTTGTAATGAAACGGAAAAAGTATAAACATAATGTTAAGCCAAAATGAGATTTTTTATTTGACTTTCTTCTTGGGGGTTCGGCCCCCAAGGAGACTGTCTGGTAAAACTCTGGCCCTGTTTTCCTTTTTCTGAAAGTCTTGATAACACCATTGTGGAGTTTTCATGTTATTATTTCAGTAAATAGGGCTAATAAAGTACATATTTGCCTATGAAATCGAAAAATGTGTGTTCATAACTGTATTCCATTATTATTCTTTATGTTCAAAACCTGCATATTATGTACAGCGGAGGAAATAAGTATTGAACACGTCATGCTTTTTCCAGGGAATAATATTTCTAAAGGAGCTGTTGACATGAAATTGAAGATTTTGGTAAAAACTCAAACAATACAAACATAAAAATAAAACAAAACAAAATAAATCTGTGTAATAACTGAAGTCCTGAACTACTGAAACGTGTTTAATACTTTCTATAAAAGGCTTTTTTGGTGCTGGCAGCTTAGACACCTCTTATAAGGAGAATGAAGTCACATGCATTGCTCAGGTGTGAGTTTCTAACAGACTTCAACAGAGGGTCAAAATCTTGATGGTTCTGTGGGTCTCGTCTGTCAAATCTGAGCTTTATTCTGTGTTTTTTATTGGATTCGGTTCAGGTGATTGGTTGGGCCATTCAACAGCTTGATTTTCTTTCTCTGAAAGCATTTGAGTTTTTCCTTGGCTGTGTTTTGGATCATTGTCTTGCTGAAATGTCCACCCTGGTTTCATCTTCATCTTCATGCTCCTGCTAATGTAGATGTTAGACCGAAGCAGCTGATATTCATTTACAGAGGAAGGGCAGAGGGTTGAAGAAAAGCTTTGAGATATCAGCTGCTGTCTGGGCTTTTCATGCCTTTCTACACCTTCCTTTATGTGTTCAATACTTTTTACTTCTGTTTAATTTCATTTTATTATGCATAACTTTATTTGTAAATTAATTATTATTATTTATTATTATTTTACATGGATTTCTTTGGTTGTTACCAACATCTAGTGAAAATTTCAGGCCAACGGCACCTTTAGAAATATGTTTTCTGGGAGAAATGGTGACGATATATTCTAATTTTCAACTTTAGATATGAAAATCTTGTTTGTGTCAGCGAGTTATAGTGTCTGCTGTGTGTGAGTACCCAGTTGACTCAGGCTGCCGGTGCTGCAGCTTGTGGGTATGGTGGCTCGACTCCATGTTTCCTCCTGCCACAGTGTGGTTCGAGTGGCCGGCACTCGTTCTGCATGAGCTATAGTGCTGGGCAGACACACCATACTGCTGCTGCTGCTCGTACTGGTGACCGTCACCTTCGCTGGGCCTGGTTCCTGAACACAAAGACAGAGACAAACACGCATATATACAAGCATAATATTTAACTAACCCCCTAGTCAAGAACAAAGAGCTCTTTGAAGTAAAAAACACCTGTGTGTGTGTGTGTGTGTGTGTGTGTGTGTGTGTGTGTGTGTGTGTATAGATACACACCAATGTAACTGTCTAAACTTGCAGGCTGATAACAAATGAGCTATTGTGCCATGATTTCATACACACGCTGATTTGCCCTCAGCACCACACCCCGCACTAAACACACACTCGCAGATTAGTGTCTGTGTCTTTCCTGTTTCCACCTGAACGCCCAGTAATACCTTTTTGATTAAAACAGAAAAATCACGTCTTTTCTTCGATGAAACCAAGCCACCCAGCATCACGGCTGAAGCACAAATATGACAATGTTCTACTGGACAAATGATGACACCATTCTGGTGATTCCTGATATTTATGCGAGCAAAAAACAGACAGAATTTATGTATTGATTGCAGTTTTGCACTCTGATCGTGCTCGTTCTGCACTTAGAATGAACCCATTCAGGATTTGCTGGGAAAAATCAATCTGTTAAAAGAGTAGCAGCCTGACAAAACACAGGTCTGGGGGTCAGAGCAATGTAAACAATCCTAATCATGCAAAAAAAGTAAATAAATTATATATATATATATTAGGGCTGTCAATTGATTAAAAAAGTAACTAATTAATCACACCTTTTTTTGTGATTAATCATGATTAATCACGAATAAAAAAAATCCAAAATGCAGGCATTGCAAATATAGAAATTGGAAAATAATAATAATAATAATAATAATAATAAAGTATTGAGTACAAACAATTGTATTCATTGTAAAGTTGTATTGCGAGTTGAGAACATTAATTATAAAGTAGAAACAATTTTGCTCAGTCCTCCTTAACATTTAGCCAGTTGCTAAGACAGCCCAGTCTATT
>CAIGQZ010032287.1:2719769-2731104 GCA_903798205.1 Danio tinwini
ACTCACACACACACACACACACACACACACACACACACACACACACACAATTTCAAAAGGACTGGCACACACACAGAAACAGTGACCAAGCAACACACACACACTCATTAGAAATTTGGACAGACAAAACGCTTCTTTTGCGCCACTTGTTTACAGTTTCACTTGAGCGACGCTGCTGAACGCGTTTGTTTGTTTTACAAGCACCGATGACATGATGCCGACACGTCTGAGTGATGACAGCAGAGGTGCAGATAAGGCTGCTGATGCATCATGGGAGAAATTCAAGTTCCATAAAACAGACATCATACATTTTTAAAGCACGGCAGGGGGGTTTCAGTTCCTGTAATCAGCCTGCAGAGTTCATTTGAAGCCAGAAAAACCTCCTTAAACTCCCTTAACACGTGTTTAACCAGATCTAGCATCACATATAATCTGCTGCTTGATTTGTGTGGGGTTTTTTTTGAGCAAAATCAACTTGCTTTTTTAGTTGCATATTTATAGGCATAGTTCACCCAAAAATGTAAATTCAGTCATCATTTACTCATTCTTTACATGTTCAAAGTCTACTTAACCCTACTGTCATGTTCGGGTCAAATCTGACCGATTTACAACTTAAAACACTCATAAATATTGTGTTTTACATCTGATTGCCTTAGGCCTTGTGATATCCTTCAGACTATGCATTTAAACATTTAAAAGTGATGATCACCTCTTTCATTCAATTTTGAGTGTTTTAATCAATCTTGTTACACCTGTGGTGTTCCCGGTCAAAAGTGACCGCCATAGGAAATGAATGGGTATACAGACTATATTCATCCATCAGACAGAAAACATCCCCACACACTAACCCAAGTCAGTCAGTCAGTCAGTCAGTCACTCAGTCACTCAGTCACTCACTCACTCACTCAGTCACTCACTCACTCACTCACTCCAGACTGTCCAATGTCTTTTGCAATGTCTTTTACATCTTTTACGTGCTTATTTGCAGAACCTCCAGCCTGATCTCACAAGGAAACGTAACTATTTTGTCAGTTTAGTGGCTAATTTGTACGAGATCAGTCGTACAAAAATGTACGATTTTTAAAAGGAGGCGTGACACCCAACCATCATTGGGGATGCTAAGCAAATCTTACAAAATTGTATGAATGTGATCGTAGAAATTTATATGGATTAGCCACTAAATCAATAAGTTATGAATTGCATGAGTGTTGGATCCTCTAATGTGAATCAACTTTCTGATAAAACAATGTATCATATCTTCACACTAGTGATGCACGGATGTCGGTTATATCCGCGGGCGCTGCAGATAATCCGCGAGTCGGGCGGGTCAGGTAATAAAAAAATACATTATGATTAATTGCGGGTGGGTCGCGCGTCATAGCAGTTGACCAGCAAAAAAAGCAGAGAGTGGACTTCGCAGAATGTGAAGATGAGACGCCCAAAAAAATGGATGAAGTGCAAGAGTACTGTGCAAACTTTCAATTAGAGGAGTCATCAGAGGAAAATCTGCTATCATTCTGGGAGAAACAAGATCGCTTATTTACACGACTGCAGCGCCTTGCAAGAAGATGCTTGTGTATTCCTGCAACAAGCGGTGCAAGCGAACGCTCATTTAGTGCAGCCCCAATCCAGGCACAGTAGGCTAGATGCTATTCTGTTTTTGCACAGTGCAAAGAAAAAGACCAAGTAGACAGAACATAGCTGCTGTTTAGGCTGAAGTTTTTGTTTTTGTTATCTTTGTCCTGTATATGTAAAAGCTAAATCTGCTGTTAATAACGAACCATCCACAGTGACTTATCATCATGCTTAAAACAAAGAATTTGAATTATTAGTGTCGATCAGGTGCGGGTCGGGTGCAGATATATATATCAGATAAAATAAGATGTGCGGGCGGGTGGCAGGTGAATGATTAGAATGAAGGAGCGGATTCGGGTGACATTTCAGCTGATCCACGCATCTCTACTTCACACAGACTAGACAGGCATCTATTACTGTATGTAAACCCATCTGTGTGTGTTCCTTTTTTTCCATTAGCTTAGCAACAATTATTTTATTAAATTAGACAGTTATCATCTCGCTCAAAAATGACCAAAGTATGGCTAGTGCTAGTTCTGTGTCCATGCTCACCGTCTATACCCTGTCACTCTTCCCTATATTAGTACACTAATATAGTCCAATTGAAGGACTAAAAGTTTAAGCACTCAGTACACTGGAAAAGATAGCGTTTAGTTTGTGCTTTGCTGATTGATAAATCATTCAGATGGATTAAAATCATTTAAATTTCTTTAGACCCTGTGATAGTTATTTTAGCTAGCTGTCTATTAGACATACATGACACAAAGTATTTAGATTTTTGTCATCTATTGTTCACTTTGGAATACATTTTCAGTGCCTATTTGTAATCTCATTGCAGTTATTGTATGTCTAATTATATAAATTCATGTTAAAAACTACTTTTAGACATGGTTTATAGCTTAATGTTAAATAAAAATTTTGCTAAAAAAATTTTTTTTTGTGCTAATATAAGAGCAGTTAAAACAGACCGGTCAGTTTTGACCGGGATCACTAAAGTAATGAGCAGGATGTGAACACGACAGAAGGGTTAAACTATTTAATTACCTTTTATTTTTTCTTATTTAGTTATTTATTTTAGTATCATATTATTTCTATATTGTTTCTGTTGAACACAAACAGGATATTTTGAACAAAGCTAGAAATCTGTAACCATTGACTTCCATGGTATTTGTTTTTCCTACTATGGAAATCAATGGTTACAGGTTGTCCAAATATCATGTGTGTTCATCAGAAAAAAAAAAAACACTTAACTTGAGGGTGAGTAGATTTCCATTTTTTTGGGTAAACTATCGCTTCAAGTCCAGATGTTAAAACAAGCTTTCATGTTCTTGGGGGTATTAACAACATATTTTGTGAGCATTTAAAGCTGGGGTCAATGTTATTAGCTCTTGTTTGAGTAGATGCACTTGAGAGAAAAGTAGGCAAACTGATTTTTAAGTTGTATTGCACAGCATTTGCATTGTTTTGTTGTATTTGGAAAGAAAATTTAAATTCCCTGTGTATTACTTTTGTGTGTATTTTATTGCACTTAAAAAGATAAGTAGAGAAAATTGACACTAATTAAAAGCTTTAAGTGTATTTAATTTATAATACATATTAGAACAGCTCTTATCTTTTAAGTAGAGCTCACTCAAGTGTTTTAAGTATACATTACTTAAAAAAATAAGAGGAAACTGGTTGCCCTCATTTTTTTAAGTAAACTCAACTTATCCGGGCTTACAGTGTATCTCACAAGCTGATTAGTTTTCAGTGAATCATATTTGCAGATCAAAGTTCCTGAAGCTCAAATATTGTGTTTGACTTCTGCTCTCTATTTACAGTCAGACTAGTTCCACCAAACTAACCATTAATATACTTGTTTACTGTGCTCAATGTGGCTTTACAGGGAATTTCTAGAGCCTTCTTTAATATCATAAAAATAAATGCTGGCTTGGTAAGCAAGTAGGCTTTTATAGAGTTGCTTTAAACTGGTAACAGTTGAGGAAATATTATTGTAAATAATGCTATATAATCATATGCATGAATATAATCATGAGTGTACATTAATCATGAGCTTTTGCTCTCATATTATGGCTGTTTTGAACACCTTTAATGTGTTGCACGAATGCATGTCTGCAGTTGTTCTCTTCCTGTTCACAGGGCCGGGGCAGACTCTCTGGCCAGGCATTTGCCTGATGATGATGATACTACTACTACTACTATTATTACTACTACTACTATTACTATTACTACTACTATTACTATTACTACTACTACTACTATTACTATTACTGTTACTACTACTATACTACTACTATTACTATTACTGTTACTACTACTATTACTACTACTATTACTACTACTATTACTACTACTATTACTACTACTATTACTACTACTACTACTACTACTACTACTACTATTACTACTACTACTACTACTACTACTACTACTACTACTATTACTATTACTATTACTATTACTACTACTAATAAAAATAAAAATAAAAAACAATAATAATAACAATAGATCATTATTAGGAGGAGGCCTCGGGGAAGACCCAGGACACGCTGGAGGACTATGTCTCTTGGCTGGCCTGGGAATGCTTCGGGATCCCCCCGGAGGAGCTGGAGGAAGTGTCTTGGGAGAGGGAAGTCTGGGGTTCTCTTCTAAGACTGCTACCCCCACGACCCGGCCCCGGAAAAGCGGCAGAAAATAAATGAATGAATGATGAATGAATAATAATAATAATAATAATAATTAATACATAAATAAAAGTCATGATCACGACATAATAACTTTTTGTTATGTGGAGATCACAAGAAAAATAAGTCGTGATCACGAGAAAACAACTTTTTTTAGGTCGAGATCATAACAAAACAAGAGAAAAAATTTATTAAGTAATTAAGTGATTTTGACAATGTAAAACATTTATTTATTGCATGTAAAACTGATTATATCAGCAATATAGTGTCATTGCTTAAAATTTCAGCTCAACTACCCCTATTTATTTTAATAAGAAATCCTTATTCACACCAGAGAGCTGTTTTCTGCCAAACTTTTTATTAGCCAAAAACCTTTGACCTACAATATCTTTTTGAAGCACCCCTGAGATTTTAATTTACTTCATGCAGTAATTTAACAACCCATCCTGGTCCTAGTAAACACTCACATGACATTCAGATCAACACATTACATATATTTAAAACATAATCGATTTTAATCATTACTTGTATAATTACAAAACAAAATAATTATTATTTAGCGTACTTGCAAAGCCCAGCTAGGGACTTCCTGATGTAAACGCTTGATAAACTACAAAAAGAAGCAGATGCGAATGAACTGGGCAGATTGCGAAGGGGATAAATCACATTAAAAGTGCTCTGCCGCTGCGGGTCCTGTTGTCTTTAGAGAGGTGCCTCTGGGAAAGCTGCCCGACTGACTGAGCGTTTTACGCAATACAAAGAGACTGCTGAATCTGTGCTCAGCAAACCACAGTCCGTCCGGTGCCCACAGATTTAACCCTCCGCAGGTCAACAGGAGGGTCAGATTCTGCTGGATTGAGTCGCTGAGGTTGTGCATTACATCATGCATGTGTTCAAATTGCAACACACACACACACACACACACACACACACACACATGCATTCATACAGCGCTCTGAAAATAGCATGCAGGTTTGTGGTGTAATCTCGCTCTCATCCTGCTCTTTCCTCCTACACATCTCTATCTCTCTAACTCTCTCAGTCTCTCTCTCGGCCAGCGGAGGCGGACAGCAGAGGAAGAGGAAGGTGAAATATCGTTTATGAGGATGGAGGGAAGGAAAGCGGTGCAGTCTATCGACTTTAGAAATGCAATCTAATTATGTAACATGCTGATTGAATCACAAAATGATTCACAAGTTAATGAATATATCTAAGCCTTTTTCTTAGTTGTATAACATATACTGTATATCAAAATGTGCATGACACATAAAGCATGAAGTCTTTAAACTTCACTGAAACGATCATATAGTGCCGTTTAAACTTTTACAATATTTGCTGTTATATTGTTTTTTTATTATTATTTTATTCATTCATTTTCCTTCAGCTTAGTCCCTTTATTCATCAGGGGTCGCCACAGCGAACTATTCCAGCACATGTTTTACACAGCAAATGCCCTTTCAGCTGCAATTTAGTACCGGGAAACACCCATACACACTCACCCACACACACTCATACACTACAGGCAATTTAGTTGATCAATTTCCCTATGGCGCATGTGTTTGAACTGTGGGGGAAACCGGAGCACCCAGAGGAAACCCACGCCAACATGGGGAGAACATGCAAGCTCCACACAGAAATGCCAACTGACCCACCCTGGATTCGAACCAGCAACCTTCTTGCTGTGCTAACCAATAAACCACCGTGTAGTCCCTACATTACTTGTATTTTAGGTCAACATAATTACCCCTGTATTTTTTTTTTTCGCCAAGTTAACCTGATTAACCTACTAAAGCCTTTAAATGTCACTTTAAACTGAACACTAGTATCTTACAAAATAACTACAATATTATTTACCGTCCTCATGGCGAAGACCAAAGAAACCAATTATAATGAGTATATTTAATTATGCATTGAAAGGCACAAGTTTAAAGAGTTGTCACCAATGTGTCTGAAATGTAAAACAGAGGAGAGAGACCTTGTTCGTTGTTTCTGGCTTTGCATGGAAATTCGAAAGTTCTAAGCCATGATTGAACAAGAAATTAATGGTATTTTATCTATTAATATTGATTGTGACCCAAAGCATAAACTGCTTGGCATATACAATGAGATTAATATGAACAAACATAAAAAACACTTTGCAAGATCCTGACATTTTGTGCAGGAAAATGTACTGGATAACGGACAAAACTCCTACAAAGTCTTTATGGCACAAGGTAATACTTGAATATGTACCACTGGACTACTTAACTTGTGTTTTACACGGCAAAGATGCTTTATTTCGTGAGTGGTGGGATCCATTTTTGTTACATATGGGTTTAAACATAACCTCCATACTCAGAGAGTTGATTTAATGGAGGTCAGATCTTGTAAAGGCTTGTGGTGCATGAATATGCAACATCTCTAGTTTTGTTGACCCCCCCCCCCCCCTTTTTATTTTATTTTACTATTATTATTATTATTATTATTATCATCATCATTATCATTTATTTTCAGCAGCAACCCAGTACTGGGTAATACCCATACACTATTTTTTGTATTTACTACTGAATTTTTAGTATTTACTACTACTGTCGCCACTGGCTTGCATGGTTCGGGATCTGTAGAGCTGCACATCGATGGAATTGCTCCTCAGTGTTTGGACTCTCAGTAGGGATTATTAAACCACACTGAACTGAGCTAAACTAAACTGAACTTAAACACTGAAAACTGAACTGACACTGTTTCAATTCACTATAAACTTCCATGTGAAGCTGCTTTGACACAATCTACATTGTATAAGCGCTATACAAATAAAGATGAATTGAATTGAATTGAATAAATTCCAAACAAGTGACAAACTTTGTCTTCAACTACAGTAGCAGTGCTTGATTACTTCGATTACAGCAGAATACCAGCAATTTCCTAACCTGCAGTAAGTTACTGTAAAAGTTTTTAAATGCAGTGCATCTTACAGTACTGAACTATAAAGAATGTACAGTATGTGGTATTTTACACGGCTTTTTTGCAGTATATAACTGTAAAACTGTGACAAAGTCTAACAGTGTGTTTAGACGAAGGACGTTATGCATGTAATTATGACAGAACCATGCTTTAATACTCCTAAATAAGCGAACTCAAAGCTGTGTTTCTGTGTTGATTTTGGGGTGTTCTTGACATGTTTGTTGAGATTGTAGGGTTTGAGTGGTCGTTATGGAAACCTGTTGGAGAGCAGCTATAAATACAGCGCGAGTCTCAGAATGTGCTCTAGTGTTCTTCTCACTCACACACACGCACACACACACACACGCGCGCTGAGAGTGTCCAGTCAACACCAGACAGTTCAGTACTTTAGCACCCGTTTCTGACCGGACAATACAATGAAACCCTGCTGATGACAACACACACGTCAAAATCATCTGCATTACAAAGAGCATTCTATTGGTTAAGTGTGTGATTTGTATTTCTCACGTTGTAGGGAGCAAAATGTCCCCATAAGTATAGCAATACCAGTACATTTTGACCTTGTGGGAGCATTTTTTTCTGGGTCCTCATGAGAAGAACGGCTCATAACTCACACAGAATTAAGTATTTTAAAAATGTAAAAATGCAGATTGTTTCATGTGGGGAATTTTTTTGGGGGGTAAGGTTGCGGTAGAGGGAGAGAATATATGGGATAGGGGCACGAAAGTATTGTGAGACTAAAGTAACAAAGTGATTTTCTTAAAGCCCTGACAACAGTTGCTTTATTAAAATTGTTATTAATTTATATTTTTAGTTTAAATATGAAAATATCAGAGCTTCAGCTTTAGCTTATTTCCAATATTCCATATGGCATATGGCAATGTTTCCCATTTGCATAAATGTATTTTCTGATTTATTTTAGCACAAAAACCACCATTTACTCATCCTCCACTTGTTTCAAAGCAGTTTGAGTTTCTTTCTTCTGTTGAACACAAAAGAAGATATTATAAAAACTAATATTTCACAGTACACTACCTGACTAAAGTCTTGCCGTGGATTTCAGTTGTAAGAGCAACAAATAATACCTTGAACTTAAGTGTCAGAAGGTAGATTTTTCCCATGAATCATCTGTTGAGCTGCATCCCAATTATCACAAATGCTGCAGAAGACCTATTGTAACCCGCATGGACCCAAGATTCTCACGAAAGAAAATCAGTCAAGTTTGGTGAAGAAAAAATCATGGTTTGGGCTTATATTCAGTATGGGGGCGTGTGGGATGATCAACATCAACACCCTGAGGTATCAAGACATTTGTGCTGCCCATTACATTGCAAACCACAGGAGAGGACAAATTCTTCACCAGGATAGCGCTCCTCATACTTCAGCCTCCACATCAAATCTCCTGAAAGCAATGAAAGTCAAGGTGCTCCAGGATTGGCCAGCCCAGTCACCAGACATGAACATTATTGAGCATGTCTGGGGTAAGATAAAGGAGGAAGCATTGAAGACGAATTTAAAGAGTCTTGATGAACTCTGGGAGTCCTGCAGGAACGCTTTCTTTGCCATTCCAGATGACTTTATTAATAAGTTAATTGATTAATTGCAGAGATGTATGGATGCAGTCCTCCAAGCTCATGATGGAGTCAGACACAATATTCATTCTGTTTCCACTGCAGCATGACTTTATATTCTATACTGGACATTATTTCTGTTCAGTGATGAGACTTTAGTCTAAGCAGTCAGACCTTACTGTCCTAATTAAATCATTAATAATCAAGGCATGATCATATTTTATTTTGGTCAAATAAGCGTAATCTAGAGGCCTTTGCCTTTCATATAAGACACTTCTGATACTAAATGATCAACTAGAAGTCAAGTTATTATTTGCTGTTACTAAAACTTGGATACTCAACAAGACTTTTGTCAGGTAATGTATTTATTTTTCCTACTACGGATGTCAAAGGTTTTTACCAGTCTCTAAATTTTAAACTTTACCAATCTCATTTTGTGGTTAACAGGAAAAAAGAAACTCAAAAAGAAACAACATAAGGAAGAGGAAATGTTACTTGACAGTATCAACACTGGACTATATTATTAACATATAACTTTGCTGCATTTCTTATTCACAAACAAATGTCACATAAAAAAACAAATGTACAAATATTTTGTTGAATCACTCACAAACTAAAATGAATGGCTCAGTCTGTCTAGACAAATTAACATCTCGAACTGCATGCATAAAGTTAATTATAGTTTAGCTAATAATGAAAAATCTGACGTCATTTACATTTCTACATCTTTTTTCTGTGGAACACAAATGGAGTTATTATTAGCATAAGCCAATATTTTCCACGTCAACGGTTGTCAAGCAAGATTTTCGAGATAAGATTTTCAGTTTCAGCCTATTATTTTCTTTATAAACTGCAAAAGACTGAATATTTTATGCTTGTTGTGATATATTTTGGAGTTCAAGGCTGCAAAATAGTGGGAAAAGATTGCAGTATTGTATTTATCTGTGATATTTGAGCTAGACGATATCATATGACAAAAACCTCATGTCACAATAAAAGTCATCTCATTCTTATAACAATATGACAATAAAGACCCTTTTCAAATTTCCGGGTTTCTCAGTAGTGGAAGTCGTCATAGTTGGTAAAACTTAAAGCGCAGTGAATGGAAGAATACAACAAATAATTTTTTTACAATCTTATTTGCTCAAATAATAAAAGAAAAACTCCACAATGTTATAAAGACTTTTAGAAAAATGAAAAACATAATGTGAGACTGATGACGGCAGCCAGAGGAGAGATTAAAGTCAAATGCACTGTCCTGTCCTATAGACACTGCATTAGATACGCCTTGCACAAGCGGCTTTTTTTTAAATTGAGACATGTTGAATTCTTCTTCCATCATTTGCGTTAAATATTTTTATTATTACAAATGTTCGCAGACATTGACTTGAAAATACACTTTTTTTTAGCATAAACATAAAACTTGCATTCTAACAACTAGGCATTTAAAAATAAAAATAAAAATGAAATAATAAAACAAACAGTCCTAAAAATAATAATTAAACTAAATAATAATAATAATAATAATAATAATAAATATAAATAAATAAATAAAATAAACTTGCATTCCCCCAATTAACCACCCACCAGTACTATTCTTCCATTATTTGCAATGTTTACAAATTGCATTGTTCGTAATTTTTCCTACCAATTTTTATATCCATTTTATTATTTTCTGTAAAGTTGCTTCTGGCCATGACATGTCCACACTAAATGGTTAAAAAGATTTGTTAAAAGGTATTATATGCAGCATCCTTATTTTATCAGCCGATAACCATGACAAGGAATCAGTACTCGGATCAGCTGCAAAAATCCTCATCGGAGCATCCCTAGCTTAAAGTGCTATTTAAAAACTATAAATAGGTTATTAAGTTAACTAGCCAGAATAGGATAATTAGGAAAGCTATTTGACAACGGTGGTTTGTATTGACGATGGAAAAAAAAAAAAATCTTATTGGAGCAAAAAATATTGACTTAACATTTTTTTCTTATTTAAAAACTGCATTTAATCCAGCCAAACTAATAATAAATAAGACTTTCTCAAAAAGAAATAATATTATAGGAAATACTGTGAAAATGACCTTGATCTGTAAAACATCACTTGGTAAATCTAAAAAAGCGAATATAAATTTCAGAGGGTGAAAAATGTAGACTTGCATACATTTACACATATTGACCGCATGAAAAGGACTATTTAAAAAACATTTTAAAAGTATATAATCAAAAATCTTATTTCATATGTGATCATATTTCTCACTTTATTCAGAACATCAGGGCAATTATTAGATTAAGAAAAAGAAAAATATAAAAGAGAAATGTAAAATTATATTTATATTTAATTAATATTTAATAAATAAAAATCAAAAGTAAATAATACTAAATTGTCGTCATGGTGGCGCAATGGGTAGCACAATTGCCTGGGTCAGTTGGCATTTCTGTGTGGAGTTTGCATGTTCTACCTGTGTTGCCGTGGGTTTCCTCCAGGTGCTCCGGTTTCCCCCACCGGTTTGTGTGTCAGTGTGTGTCTCTGTGTGTCTCTGTGTGTCTCTGTGTGTCTCTGTGTGT
>CAIGQZ010032287.1:2731114-2749996 GCA_903798205.1 Danio tinwini
CTGTGTGTCTCTGTGTGTCTCTGTGTGTCTCTGTGTGTCTCTGTGTGAATGAGAGTGTATGGGTGCTACTTATACATGGGTGCTTCCCAGTTATGCTTCCCAAAGAAGGGTTGCAGCTGTCAGGACATCTGCTGCGTAAAACATATGCTGGATAATTTGGTGATTTATTCCGCTGTGGCGACTACTGATTAATAAAGGGACTAAGCCAAAAGAAAATAAATAATACTATATTTAAATTAACAGTAACGTCTTCATAGTATAAATAATTAAACATAGCTAAACTGCATTAGAGCAATAAACATTACTTGTGTCTGAATGCTTTAAAACTCACTTGAAATTCTCACAGAGTTACCAGCCTTAAATAAAACTAGGCTGAAACAATGTTGTGCAGCTCTTTTGAAGATCCTGGACAAAACAACTACACAAAATAAGGCATAAACAATCATCGCCTTACAATGAGCATGTGTAGGAACTATAAATAAATCATGATCATTCATTCATTTTCCTTCAGCTTAGTCCCTTTTTTTTATCAGGGGTCGCCACAGCGGAATGAACCGCCAACTCATCCAGCATATGTTTTACACAGCGGATGCCCTTCCAGCCACAACCCAGTACTTATAAAACACCTATACACACTCATTTACACTCATACACTACGGATAATTTAGTTCATCCAATTCCCCTATAGTGCAAGTGTTTAGACTGCGAGGGAAACCGGAGCACCCAGAGGAAACCCACACCAACATGGGGAGAACATGCAAACTTCACACAGAAATGCCAACTGAACCAGCTGGGACTTGAACCAGGGACTTTCTTGCTGTGAGGCCACTGTGCTAACCACTAAGCCACAGTGTTGCCAATAAATTATATTATATTATATTATATTATATTATATTATATTCATTATTTAATGGATTAAAGATAAATTTTATATGATTTATAAAGTTTTTATTTGTTTTGTTGTTTGTTTTAAAAGTTGCCATTTAGTTTTGATATTTGACCAACTATATTTTTATATTACAATGGAAAAAGTGCAGCATTTGAGAATTAACAAAATGCACTTTGTACTTATTGATGCGCCTCCTTGTTAAAAAAAATCATAAAGCATCACATAGAATAAGGATTTCAGTGTAGAGTTACATCCCTATAATCTCTTTGCTGTGAGCGGTTCTTCAGAACGAGAGATCCCAGTGATCTGTAAATCGCTCTCTGTTCCTGAATGTCTGAATGTAGGTGGGAAGTGGGCACAGATGGATTGTGGGTAGCTTTACGAATGTAGCACCCACCCACACACACACACACATACATACATACATCCATCCATGCATGCATACAGACCGGGTCAGACCTCAGCAATGATGGACTTTGTTCTCGCCATCCCAGACAGATGCACAATATCTCACAGAAATGTTTATGTAAACTAAAGCACACACACAGACAAATACACAAAAGAACTCTGGATCACATGTGGGCTGAAGTGGTGCTTAATAACAATCACAAACACGCACACATGCAAATCAACCAAAACAGCTTTTTATCCTGTATGATTTGTGTTTTATCCATCCATCGCTCATTTCCCTCCTCCTCTCCGAGATGAAAGAGAAGTGAATGCAAAGAGGAAGAGACACAAGCACACAAACAACAGCTGAGAACAGGCTTCAATTATTTAAAGCCTTTATGATATTTGATATATACACTAACATCTAGTCATTTGATCTGACGTGGACGCAATAAAGAACCATTCATTACAGGAAAACAGAATACAAAAAAATAGAAATTCCTAATATCCTGATTGTATCAAAAGCATTTGTGATGTAAATTAAAGCAACATCTTAATATTTCTTAATATATTATTAAAAATGCACAATTCTGGTTTAGAATAAAGCTCTGTAGTGTTGAGGAGACTATGGGCCCAAACTATAATGAAAAAAATACACAGTTTTTAATATTACAGTCACAGAACACAAACAGTATGATCATTTTTTTCAAATGATTCAACTTATATTTTTTAATTAATAATCTTTATACATTTAAAGTGATTTTCTTATGACTCTGACATATTTTGTGCAAACCAGGTCAATTTTTCATGTGCAAATAAAATATTTTAACTAATCTGTAAGAAAAGAAGAATTGTGTGGTATAAAAAAGTATTTTTTTTATTTTATTAAAGGTTCAAGAAACCCTTGAGTGTGTTTTTTTTCGTTTCTAAAATGCCATTTTAAAGCTGAGATCAATTTGTGTAAACGGGGCCTGAGTGTGTATTTTTTGCAAGAGCGAAAAAGTGATACGGTACAGTACGCCTTTTGACAGTGGAAACGGCCATAAAAGCCTACCGAACCGTACCGTAACACTCAGTGGAAACGGGCCATTAACAGCGAGAACCACAATGAAAACAAGCCCAGGGCTTTATTGTGTTTTTATCCTCGACAGTTTTATTTCAAAATGTATGGGATATTTGTATTTTTGTACAGCTTGCCTAAAATCTGTCAAATAAATTTCAATTAAATTCAAATTCTACGACAGGGGGAGGGCGGAGGATCGCTATGCCGGCTTAGCATCATGATGTCTATCGGCCATCTGCGATGTCATCGTTTATCGACAACAAAATAAGTGCAAGGTAAAAAGTAACAGAGGCTGTGATATCTATTACCAGATATTCAGCTGTCAGACACCCACAAGAGAATATACTATAGTAATTTATAGTAAATACTACAGTGCTTTTTAATCATACTGACATTAACACCTCCAACAGGGATTGAGATGTTGCACAATCAGCTCAAATGTTGCAAGAATTGGTTTTTATGTATAGGCGAGATATCTATATATATATAGATATATATAGCATCGCCAAAAATGATTGAGCTCATGTCCATGTGTTGTGCGATATGTCCTTATATTGTTTATTAGGATAGACCTATTATCAGTCCCTGAATTCAGGTGTATTACACTTAAAAAAAAAGGAACAACAGAAGCATGCACACAACACATAGCACACAGGAAGAGACAGAAAAAGCCTGAAGGTCTGTAAACATCATGCCGCCCACAGACTAAAAGACATTCACACTCACCATATCATCCAGCGCATAACGCAGGAGTCCATGTTCATACAGAAGGAAAAAACGTCTCTGCCATTTCTGCAAGAGAACAAATGAAGATTTCATGAGCGAAATGTAAGGTTGAAGATCTAGAAAGCATCTTAAAGGGAACCCATTATGCAAAATTAACTTTTATATACGGGGTTTAAACAGTTGTGTGGCAGCAGTGTGTGAATAAAGCTAGAAAAAAGGTTAACTTTGTTATAATTACACATGATAATAACAGAAACACTTTGATTAATATTCTCCCTTTGTATGAGTCATCAAAGGGGGAAGCTCGGCCCAATAATGACAATCTCTCCCTTATTATCATATACAGCCCTGAGTGAGAAGCAGCCGTCTGTCATTAGAGTGTTTGAACTGCTGAAGATGATGTCAGTGACTGAGAGGATTATAAATGAGGAGTTTTAGATGAAGCACAAATGAACACTGTAGTCTCCTAGACACATTCTGAGACACTTATTTTCACATTTACACTCAGATAAGATTAGTCCTGTTTTGAATCTGCCACTATGCTGACACACAGGCATTTGTAGCTCCGTCCTCTTTTGAAAAAAGCACAATGTCATTTGAATTTAAAGCGACAGTCACCAAAATAAAAGCACAATTAGGATTAAAGCCTAAAAGGATCAGTTTCAGAGAGTTATGAAACATTATCTGTGTGGTATTTTGAGCTGGAACACACACACACACACACACACACACACACACACACACACATTTTACTTCTTGTAAAAAAAGGGGCATAATAGGACCCTTTTATCTTGGTCTTAAAGGAAAAGTTCACCCAAAAAATAACATTTGCTGACCATTTAGTCATACTCAAGTGCTTCTAGCCTTTTAATGAGTTTCTTTCTTCTGTTGAACACAAAATAAGATATTCTGAAGAATGTTCTGACATTCATAGTATATTTGTGTTCCTACAATGGAAGCCAATAGCTATTTTTTCTCCAACATTCTTCAGAATATCTTCCCTCGGATTAACAAATTATAATATAATATTTATTTTTGGGTGAACCATCCCTTTAAAGGAAGACATCGGCTTTTATAGAGTTAGCTTAGCAAAGCCTACAGCGAAGTTTGAGGACTTCAAAACAATACATCCAGGCTAGTGAGATCACAAACGCTTCAGGTCACGCGCACACATCCTGCACAGTGAAGGGGCGTGGCCAGAGGCGCTGTAATGTTATAGTAGAGAAAGCTAAAATACCGTCCAAACGCTGGTATTTTTTACAGAGCTTCTTCTGTTTCTGTATTTGGGCTTCCAAATGACACGACACAAAGAGAGAAGTGCTTACAGTTTAATTTAATTATGTGCCAGAGAATTATAAAAATATATAGCAAGTATTTGACAAAGGACAGCTTCCAGAATCTCCCAGTTCAGTGCTGGATTCAGCTAAAACTTCTCCAAACATAATAAAAGAAGCTGTGGATTGTGAGCCACAACTTGTAAGCATTTAAATTTGTTAAAATTGATCATTTACATGCACAGCTTCTAGCGTTAACGGCATGTTGTAGCGAGGAAGTAAACATAGATGTATACAATGAGAAATGCTATTTGACAACGTTAACTATTTAGCTATAAATTCATATTTATCTGTCAAACACACACTCTTCACTAGTGCTGCAGTGTCTCTCTATGCGGACACTTTCAGTGTCTCTGTCTATGCGGACGCTTTCCCTGCGTTCTACATCTTAAATAATGAACTCTCAAAAGATATGTGAACGTTCGGAAGAACTGACGTTTTTATGTTAGCTGAGTAGCTGTATATAATCAAAGTAAGATGTACGAGTATGATAATGAAAATAATGTGATTTTTTCACGAATGAAGCATGAGCACACATTGCTTTGCATCTTATAAACACAACCAAGACTTAAAAACACACTCTGGACCACCCCTTTAAGTATCTAAATACATTTCTTAGGGCCGTTTTTTATAAATTATAGTGTCTGCATCCTCAGCCGGCGTTAATACTGTGCATGACTGATTGACTTACAGTAGTGGTAACATCCCCTATCATTAATTGTATGAGAGTTAAATCTGGCCGTTTGATTGACCCCGGTGTCCTACATATGCGTTCTTCTATATACTTAGGGTTATTTTTATCATCTTTCCGTCTTGTGTGTCAATCTGTGATTTCCTGTTTGCTGTCGAATTGTTTCCCATCCCACAAACTCCCTGTCCTGCTGTTTCTCATGAGTTCAGCCTGAGAGACCGAGAGTGAGTCAGCGTCTCCACGGCCCCCTCACACACACTTTCTCTCGACTCTCATGCTTCTTTACAAGCACACACATACACAACTCAATTACAGTCAAAAAAGCAGCGAGAACAAACTCTTTTGTTTGCTGAAATAACTACAATACATGACTAAAAATATAGTTTGAATGATCATAATCTATATAATAATCATCTAAGGTGGACTTCTAGAGTCAAAAAGATTCAAGTATATAATTACAGTATATACATTTTATATAAATGAGATATATATTAAAACTAAATGTTTAAAGTAATTTCTATTAACAATAATGAATATATTCCAATAATAATAATAATAATAATAATAATAATAATGACAACAATACGTTTCTTTTTTTCCATTCACTCATTTAAATAATTTCATCTGACCTACAAAAAACTAGTTAGCTTAACATTTGCTATGCATTTGTCTTTTTATACTGTAAGATAATATTTTATTCATCCCTTTATGAAAGTTCCTTGATGGATATATTATTATTATTACATATTACATATACAGTGCTTAGCATACGAGTACACCACCCACAAATCTCTCATTAAAATAATATCTTCTATAGGATGCTTTACAATATTATATTTCTGCATATACATTAGATTACTCAGTACTGAAATGTCACTTTAAGCTGTGTAGAAGTGTCTCGAATATATCTAGTCAAATATTATGTGCTGTCATCATGGCAAAGATAAAATAAATAAAGTTATTAGAAATAAGTTAATAAAACTTTTATGTTTTTAAATGTGTTGAAAAAAATCTTCTATCCGTTAAACAGAAATTGGGGAAAAAAATAAACGGGCGTTAATAAATCAGGGGGGCTAATAATTCTGACTTCAACTGTAAATAAAGCATTTTATTTTTCCTTTGGATTTTACAGTGAAATATGACCTAAAGATCCCCAGCCAACATCCACACAGTTCGCTCCATTAATGCAGGTGAGAACGGCTGAACAGCACATTCTGCAATGCATCTAAAAATAGTTTATTGTTAGGCATTTTTGCCTAAATGAATCTGCCAAGTGAAAACCCCCAAGCACTGTATTAAAAGCATTCTGTGGCATGTTTTTATGGGTTTTAAAAGAGCCGTGTGGTCATACGAACCCGTGATCTGTGCAGAGGATTGTCAAAGTTGGTTCCTTCAGGTGCCAGGAGCAGCCATCCACCATAGATGGGCTTTGCCTGAAACATAAAACACACATCAATTAAAAAAAAGTTCCTTAGAAAACATTGTGAAATTCTGAGTGTGCTTCAAACAGGTGAGTGAGCTTGACAAACCACCTGTAGAAACACTCCTCTCTCTATATGCACCGAACACTTTACTTAAACTTCATCTTACAAAGACTCATTAAGAAAAACAATGAATGTACCAAAAACCACGATGCACTACTAGTTTTCTTCAACCTTTACACACAATATGGTTTTGCACAATATGGTTTCTGTCTTATGTAAAAGTACTTGTCTATACAAGTACTTTTCAAGTACTGTCTTAGGTTATGTGCATGTGTATGTTGTCACAATGCTGGAATTCAGTTCCAATTAATACTGAAATTTTAAAAACGTCATCAGTTAACCGAAGTTACCACTGTTTACTGAGTGCAACCACAGATACAGGAACTCTGGATCATTTCAAAGTTACGTCGATCAGCTGGTTAGTCTATAAGCTGACATACCAGTGATCCACTGATAAATCGCAGCTTTAAAACGCTCCAGTGTTCCTGTATCTATGGTTAAACTCAGTAAACAGAGGTGTTTGGTAAACTGATGACCTTTTCGGTGAATCACAGTCATTTCTGTTGAGCATGTGAACACAATGGCAAATCAGTGCGGTTTAAGAACGCGCTTAACAGCGCTCAAATGGTAGCAGGAAATGGACGTTTTTAAACTTGCAGTATCAACTGGTACTGAATTCCAGTATAGTGACAACCTTAGTGTTTAGTTAAGTATGTATAGTATAAATAGATTAGCTCTCCGGTATTTATGATTACTGTATGTTTATTTATGCTGCATCATGGTCCTGCGAGATGCAACATTTAGTTCCACTGTATGTCCATATTTAGTGAAATTACAAGGGCGGGAGTAGCCAACAAAAACAGCCAATGGAGCTGATAAATCCCAGCTCTGCCAGTGAGAGTGGTTGAGAACAGGCGCATTAAATAAAAGGCATTTGATTTGTAGCACATTAGCTTAAAGAAATCCTTCAATCTAATATAAGAACATCTAGAAAATGTTACTTTATTTTCACAAGACCTATAAGAACAATAAAAGCGAGATTCCAGACAACCAACCAGCCAACGCTAGGATGGAATCAACGATTTCAGATAAAGCAGCTCATAAGTGCACATTGAAACAACACAAACTGTGGCTTTGAATGTCAGTCTGATGGTCTTTTTTTGTGGAAAGTCTCTGCACATTAAACTGGGATTTAGGAAAGTATCATAACCTCCAACAAACACACACACACACTTCACCAAATGTGGAAACACGCCAAAGTAAAGCCCCATAACAGGAATAACATCTCTGCATGTGACTCTCCTGTGACTGAACAACAAAGTGCCGACCAATGGATTTATAATATTACAGAAAGTCCAATAAAAGCGTGCATGAGAGAAAAATGAAAAGATTAACTGCTTAAAAGGTTCCTCTTTCAAAGCTCAGCAGACTTCGATATTTCACTTATCACTCATTTAGGTGCCAACTTTTTTGTTTGGTTTCTCCCAAATGCATAGAAGAGCATGGTTGACACTGTATCTGATAAAGAGTATATTTCAGTCACCAGGAGTTTGCGAGTCCTATGATTTATGATTTAGAAAAAAAAAGATGTAGGGCTGGATGATAAAATCTGTATAGATATTTATTGACCGTAAACTATTGCCAATATCGATAAAAAAAAAAGGTTTGGCATGTCATTTCGGTATGAAATGCTATTCTTTTATTAAAATGTGGCAGCTGAGCATGCACCTTGGAAGCAATGCCAATAAGGGTGCAAGTTTGTCATTTCCAATGGAGGAGCATTTTCCAGGTGCACCTAGTTAAAAACAACTGAACTTTCCTGAATGCTGTGAGCACACCGCGATTCATGCAAGTAGAACTAACCAATCTGCTTCCCACTTTGTATGCAATGTACACAGTTCAGCAGTGATGGAAAGAGTACTGAAAAGTCATACTCAAGTAAAAGTACCATTACTTGCCTAAAAATGTAGTGCAAGTAGAGTAAAAGTATCTGCTGTGATTATTACTTAAAGTATGAGTAAAAAGTAGCCCTTTTAAATGTACTCAACAGTAGTAAGTATTACGCTGTAAAAATAAAAAGCTGATGTATTTATATGTAATTTGTGGATCTGTGTGTAAACGTAACATTCTGTAGTGCATCTAGTTATTGCCCAGCAGGCACACAACGTCATAGGATGTTAATATTAGGTTAGATTTAGGTCGTGATGTCAGGTGACCAAAATTCAATGTCTAGTCAGCGTCTGAGGACAACGTTATTTTGATGTCCAATAATGATGTCAAATGACGTTGATATTTAGTTGATTTTATGTTGTTAGAAAGTGACCAAAATCCAACATCAAATACTGACATTTATTCATCAGGTATGGCAACCAAAATCCAACTTCTAACAGACGTCATAGTGGTAACATCCACACAACAACAAGCTATTACATCATTAGACATTGATATTTGGTTGGTTTTACGTTGGACATAGACGTTGGCCTGACGTTTAGTTCTGAAATGCAGAGTCCCCATGACGATATGGTACAACGTCAATCTGACATCACACAGGTCTGGAGTTAGTTAATTATGATGCAAATTACCTTCTTTGTGCGATTTGATTGGACAGGAATCACAGGACTGATTTTTCTAATCCCCATAGACAAAAAAAAAATAGTAGTGACTGCTGGCTGAAGTAAAAGTACCGATACTGCAATAAAAATGTACTCAAGTGAGAGTAGAAGTACACATTTTTAAAGCTACTTAGTAAATTAAAATTCCTGAGAAAAACTACTTAACTACAGTAATTTCAGTATTTGTAACGTTACTATACACCACTATATTTCAGTAATAACGGCAGACTAATTACCTCAGACAAACACAGAGCATCCAAACACTGCAGTGCTCTTTTTCTCTATAAACATCGATGATTTTTCCGTATATCATCCTCTGATAAAACAGTTGATTATCGCCTAGTTATGAGAGATACCAGGTGAGCGCAAGTGCCACGTGCTTATGCTTGCCACTTCAGGTCAGAATAACAGCGAAAATGATTGCAGCAGTGAGGAGATTGTAAATAAAAAAAGGATCTAAGGATGTCGCCAGAGTGGCTTTTTGGTTTCTTTTCTTGTGCGTTCTAGCCACTAGCTCCCCATCTGAAAGATTTCTTTAGCATAGGGGGTAATATAGTCATTCAACTTCACAATTTGTAATGCTGCAGTATGTATTTGAATAATGATGGTTAGTTCCTTTACTTGAAATCTCAGATTTGATTATCTTTGTAAAAGATAATTTGTTTAATCAAACTTTGTTGACAGTTTGAGGTTTACTGTATCATCATTATTCACACCTTAAAGTTTGCTTTGATTATTCATCATTTACACTTTACCACTGCACACACTTTGTAACATTTTATTTATGAAGTTTAAGAGTCTCTTAAAGACCTATGTTTATTTAATAATGGAGAGATGAGTTATTTTGTTTAAATATTTTTGTTTTTGACTATTAAAACTATTTGCCTTAGTAATGTTGGTAAATTAAATTAAAGTGGGTAAAGGGATGATCCACTACGATATCATATTTTAAACTTTAGTTGATGTGTAATGTAGCTGTGTGAACAATCAACATCTCTGAATGTAATATACCTAATGTTGAATGCAAAGGGAGACATTGGTTTTTACAGAGTTTGCTTAGCAAAGCCTACAGCAAACGAAGTTTGGGGACTACAAAAACAAAATACATCTGGGTTGGTGAGATCACAAGCGCTTCAGGTTAGAGGTGAAGATCTTTGACGGGACCCGACGGGTTCGGGCTTAATTTCTCCTTGATGCATGTGATGCATTTCGATTAGCGCGGGAAAGTAATTAAATCGTTTGTAACAACATTAAAATCCATCCCTGCAAAGGTGAAATAAACGATGACGGAGAAGTCATAAAGAGCGAGTTTTTGACTGCGGTCACTAGGCCAGCCGCCAGTTCAAAAACAATGGTCATTGTAGCTGCCAAGGTATTTCAACAGTCGCTCATACACTGCATATTACGGTAGAGCGCTAAACAGCAATGTACGGCATGTACTGCAAGCTGACAGAGAAATGACGGGGTCACTCACTACATTGAAACCGCTGTCAATGAAAATGAAATGGATGTTCTTGGCTGGTGGAAAATGAACAAACAACCCTACCCAAAACTTGCAAAATTAGCCAGATCAGTACTATGCATCCCAATCGGTAGCAGCAGTGAAAGAGTGTTCAGTGCTGCTGGACGCACCATCAGTGAGTGCAGGACTGCGCTGGATTCAATAATGTTCCTCCACAAAAACACATAGCCTAATCTTGGTGAGTAAAGGATTTTCAAATTATAACTAAATATAAAAAAAAAATTATAAATGTATAATATAGTCAGAGTATATAGGCTATTGTTGGCATTATTAATTTATTATTCAGCTTCACCATCGCCTTAAGGCCAGATTATGAAAAGAAGTGGCAAAACTAATCCCGCAGAGCCTTTATCTTGATTTCGTTATTGCCAGATACCCGTCATCATTTTTTTATTTATTTTAATTTGATTTGTTAGGAAAGACTTATTTTTATTGGTGTGTTGGCCAATTTAAAGGCTAAGTGTATGTACCAAGGCATAGAGTGCTGAGATGTTATGATGTTACAGAGGACTTATTTTATTTCTTTGTTCCAACTTCTAAATGGCCTATAGGCTACGTTTGTTATGAATAAATTATGTTAAAAACACAACGATTCAATCTTGACAAAAGGCAAAAGAGCTGTGTGCATGTGCACATTTGAATAATATTGGGCTAAAAAACGAGTTCGGGATTTTAAAAAGCTGTCAATCAAAATGTATTGTCGGGCTCGGGCCCTTTCGGGCCTAACTTTTATAATCCAATTACACCTCTACTTCAGTTTACGCACATTCACCACGTGCATACACCCAGTTTAGCGAAGGGGCGTGGCCAGAGGCGCTGTAATGTTATAGCAGAGAAAGCTAAAATACTGCCCAAATGCTGCTATTTCCACAGAGCTTCTGTTTCTGTATTTAGGCTTTCAAAGGACAAGACAAAGAGAGAAGTGCTTACAGTTTAATTAAATTATGCTCCAGAGAATTATAAAAATAAAAAGCAAGGAAAATATATCAAAGTTAAATATATAAAAAAATGCCATGATTTTCTACAAATGAAGCATGAGAACACATTGCTTTGCATCTTATAAACACAACCAAGCCTTAAAAATACACTGTGGACCACCCCTTTAAAAAAAAAATCCTAATATTCCTAAATGTACTGTTAAAAATATTCAATAATTATTGATACCGAATGATATGCAACATGATATCATGATCATTTTTTTGTAATTTCGCCCAGCCCTAACAAGATGTTGGTTTATTTTACAGCACAACACTAGAACTGAAACACAAAACTTTTGAGAAAAGCTAATTACAAAATCAGACATCTTAGGCCACATTCATTCATTCATTCATTTTCGGCTTAGTCCCTTTATTAATCTGGGATCGCCACAGTGGAATAAACCACCAACTTATCCAGCATATGTTTTATGCAGCGGATGCCATTCCAGTTGCAACCCATCACTGGGAATCATCCATGCACACTCATACACACACATACACTATGAACAATTTAGCCTACTCAATTCACCTGTACCACATGTCTTCAGACTTGTGGAGGACACCCATTTGGAGGAAACCCACGCAAACACAGGAAGAACATGCAAACTCCACACAGAAATGCCAACTGACTCAGCAAGGGCTCGAACGAGTGACCTTCTTGCTGTGAGGCGATTGTGCTACCCACTGCGCCACCGTGCTGCCCATCTTAGGCCACAAATATTTAAAAAAAAGAAGTCCCAGTAAAAATCATGGAGGGATTGATATTCTGTGTTTTGGCATTTCTGACTTATTTAAATGGATCGTTCATACAAAAATGACAAATCTGCCATCATTTTCTCTCCCTTGACTTGTGTAAAGCCAGTTTGAGATTTTCTTTTGTTCAGTTGAACACAAAAGAAGATATTTTGAAGAATGCTGGAGAAAACAGCTTTTGACGTCCATTGTATTTTTTGTTGCAGTCAATAGTTGGCGGTTTCCAACATGCTTCGAATTATCTTCTTTTGTGTTTAACAAAACAGAACAAAAAAAAATAAATCTCAAACTGGTTTGACACCAAGTCAAGGGTGAATAAACGGTTCATTTTTGAGTGAACTACCTTTTTAAGACCTCTTTTGAAACAGCAGAGGACAAATGCAAGATTTTAGGCATCATTCTCCACATTAAAAGCAGGAGATTTCTACAAATTGTTCACTTCCTGCCTAGAAGAAACAAAGGAGATATTAAAAGATCTCACGTTGGATTTTGTTCTCCAGAAAAGAAGGAGAAATCAAATGAATGTCAGTTTATCGTCTGGATAAAGGAATGCTGGTTTGACAACTTGAATGACTGCCTATGAAAACGTCTAAGCAACAGAAAAATGAATGTGTCCTCAAATCAAATGCAAAAGCTATGATTAACTTCTTTAGTTTGAGCAGAGACATTTTAGTCTAAATATTGCAAAAAAAGATTACATTCATTAAAATTTGTCAGCCATAACAGTACCGTCAAATTTGTGTATTAAACTGCATTTGGCGCTTTGACCTTGCTTGCCCTTAAAGGGATAGTTCACCAAAACATGAAAATTCTGCTATGATTTACTCCCCTTGACTTGTGCCAAAGCAGTTTGAGATTGTTTGTTCTGTTAAACACAAAAACATACATATTGGAAGAATGTTGGAAACCTGTAACCACTGACATCCATCAAAACTCAATGGTTACCGGTTTCCAACATTCTTCAAAATATCTTCATTTGTGTTTAATAGAAGAAAGACAATCCTGCAAAATTCTTAATTTCAACGCAAAATATTGGCAACATTTTTTTTTTATAATCTCATAAAACATCCAATTTCAAACCATATAATAACATTATATTTATTTCAGTTTGCAATTAATTGTTTTACATGACTTACAGACGTTGCATATGCAGTAGTGCACGTGATGTATTTGAGTGTCTCTCCAAAAACGACGTCTCACCTGCGCCTTCACAATCCTATAACATTACATGGAAGTGAGGGGAATTGTTTCGCAGCCTGTGCAGTAAGCAGACGCGGATGAAGCGCGAGTGATTTACATGTGAAGTCAATGCAAAGATGGGATTAGACATCCTGTGGCACGAATCGGCTGTTTTGTGCGTTTGACACTCTTCAGACTGCAAAAGAAAGTGGGAAACATCTAACAAGCGGAGCAACTGAACAGACAGAACAGCAAGCAGCTTATTGTGATAGAGATTGGTTTAAGGATGACGGCCGCTGGACGTGACCGAATTGAAGAACATTATTGGTGCTTTACATGTATGGCTGGTATTAAGTCAAATTGATAAATGATTTCGTTTAACACTTTCCCAGCAGTTAACAGGAGAAAACTTTTCCCTGCCATTGACGATTTTACAGCAATACGTGTTTAGGGTGTATTATGGCAAGGGGTAACCCTAACGCATGTCCTATCACTGCAAATGGCACACTATACACCATGCTTGTATGCACTTACACACTCAACAGTATAGTATACAGTATGTATGTAGTGTTGTCCCAAATGGAATACTAATGGTTATTTTACTAAGTGGGAATTCAAACTGTTTCCCTGATGATGTTTGATGGTTGCCAAATTAGTGAAATAGATGTCCAAACTACCAAATAATACCTGCCATGAGTATAACCGCATTCACCATCAGGAGGCGCTATAATCATGCTAGCAGGAGAATTTTGCTTTCACAATCCAAAACAAATAAAGTAATCCAACATGTGCGCCCAAAAGCTCAGCCCCTTCCGCTACGTGAGCAAAGCTGCGGTCATTGAGTGTGTGAAGTGTCCAACATTACACACTTAATTTTAGTGGTGTAACGGATCACAAATCTGCAGCTCGGATCAAACTTTGGTTTTTTAGTCACAGATCGGACCATTTTTCGGATCAGCAAAAAAGTGAGGAGACAATTTGCTTTCCATTTATATAAAACTATTACAGCAAAAAAACATTGCTTTTAACAAACAGAACTTAGAACCTGTAATGTTAATAAAAATAACAATCAAGAAAGAACCTGCTGAAAAAAGAGAAGTATTTAATATGAAATATGATCTACTGTTGCTGATAATGCAAAATATAGAAATCTAACATCTTGTACAGCAGATTATATTTATCTTCAATTAATGATTCAACAATTCACACATAAAACTTTGTTTTATTATACTGTCGGTGTGTTATTTTTGAAAACCTATTCAGTCACATCATTTTGATGGTTGTTTGTCACCATCTGTTGGTTACACAATGTAATTGCTTTTACCAGCGTCAAAAATTTACCAGCGTCATGTTTCATTAAGCAGTGATTTTGGGGGGGTTTTGGGGTTGTTGGGGCGGTGGATGGCGGAGGACTGTCGCATATGGAAGTAAGCAGGGCGGAGGTGTCGCGGACGAAAGTGAAGAGGGTTAGGGAGTCGCGGAAGAAAGTGAAAGTGAACAGCGGATGGGTAGGAGATCGGTTGAGGAGGGGGATCAGTAAAATGAGGTGCCGGATCAGATTTCAGAGGTGCCGGATCTAGAGTGTTCCAGCTCAAATTAAGCCCTGGTCCCACCACAACTTTTCCCTTCATCATTAGCCTAAATGCTTTTATGCACACGATTTGAATGATGCAGGAGGCGATCTCTCTGCAGTGGTTATAAATGTTGGATTAACCGACAAGTAAAAAAAATATATATTAACCCGTGGGTCATGTGCGTTCCGAACCGTGAGTTGTGATCAGTACAGATCACGGATCAACCGTGATCCGTTTCACCCCTACTTAATTTTACTGGTTGAATGAGTGCATCATCCGGGTAATTAAAGTGCACTTATCAAGAGTTTTCAGTGTGAACGCACTACTTACACTATTTACACTACAAAATGGCGTAGAATAGTGCACGAGTATGCGATTTGGGACGCACCTTATGTGTGAGGTACATGCCAGATACACCAGGGAGTGAAATCTTAGAGATAGTCAGATCGTGGGTAAAAATAAGAATTATAAAACCTTCATTTGGCTTAATCCCTACTGTTTTAGATCTTGTCTTGACAAGAGACCAAAATAAAGAAGATTTATTTTAATGATTTGTGTCATTGTGCAAGATTGCACACTTAACATAGTAGGCTACTTAATATGGTCAATAAGACATGATATATATTTATTATGCTGTCAATTGATCAAAAAAAAAATGAAAGTGAGGACCGGGGGGTTCGCTCACTATTCTGCTGCCCAAGGCGTCCACCTAGGTCGCCTCTATGGACGCGCTGGCTCTAAACACACGTTGGCCACAACAGGAAAACAAAAATACATAACTGCAACTGCGTTAAATGAGTGAATTTTTTTTACGCATTAAATATTTCAAATTAATCACGTGCGCTAATTTTGACAGCCCTAATATATGTTTATTTTTATTATTTATATATATTTTTAAAATCGCAAAAATTGTCCACAAATTTCTACGAATTACCGCCACAAAATCTGTCATCAGTCAGAAAAAAATATATTTTAAAACATTTACAAAAATTAAATCTTGAAAATCTAGGGGGTCCAGAAAGAAACGAACAATTCAAAAGAAGTAAATGACAGAAGTTTCAGTTTTGACTGAACTGTCGCCTTTAAAGGGTGCATTTTAGTAGCCTTTGAGAGTCTGCCGCCCCAGTGAAAGCTTCTGTGCCCCTTTTTTACTGAGAGGGTTTACTTGCCTAAAAACTTTAACACTATTCTTTTGCTCCACTATTTTCCTTCAGGAAATGCAAATCTAGTTTCTCCTGAGATCCTGCTAATGGGAGACTCTGAGCTCTGGGAAATCAGTGATGAGGAGCGGACAGGGACACACACACACAGTGAGAGAGAGAGAGAGAGAGAGAGAGAGAGAGAGAGAGAGACTAATGTAGGCCAGATTTTCCTCTTCAATGGTTAAAGTTTGTTCTGTTTATTTTTACAGCCCCCCTTTTCTCTCATAACAGCAGAACTGAGCGCTGACTGTCTCACAGAGTGTGGTGAGTGTGTGTGTGTCAAGGGGGAGGGTGGATTCTAATAGCATGACAAAAAGCACGAACATAAATATGTGTGGAATGAACAACTCTGAAAAACCTGACCAACTGCAGATAGACAGAGAGAGAGAGAGAGAGACAGAGAGAGAGAGAGAGAGAGAGAGAGAGAGAGAGAGAGAGAGAGAGATCGACAGACAGAGGATTTTTTAATTAAATAAAAATATTCAAATGAATTTTAAATTGTTATAAATGAATCCTAAAAATTATTAATCTTAAGGTGACTATGCAGAGGGGCACCTTTTAGCGCAACATTGCCTAAGAATTGTCTAACATTGCTACTTTTCAACTGCGAACAGGTAACAAAATTGTATCTGGATCCGTTTGATCAGTCGTCAGCAATTTTTGAGATCCTCCAATCAGAATGCTAGCAGCGAATGACGTGGCCAGCTTGGAGCTAACAAGATGTTTAGTGGCAGAGGAGGAAGAAAAAAAAAGGTGAACTAATTGATTATTATACCGGTAAGTTGTCATGTGCCAACACAAAACTTAATTTAAGTCTTATAATGCCAACAGTTTACCGATGTAAAGGTGCATTAATCGTTTTTGCTTCATTGAATACTTTCGTCAGGCACTCTGTATTAAGTTTCGGTGTTTGTTTTTGCGTCTTGTGCATTCATTATATCAGCTTTCTTATTATGGTTTGTTTCTGTTGTTATAAATAGACATCAGCTCTTGAAATCAACTACAGTAGTGACAACTGTCCAAGTACAAACATTCGGGGTTCGGATCAAGCTGCTAATGTCAGCTGATCAAAATAGTTGCTCAGTGTCTTGTCTAGTGGCTCTAAAAGTTGCCCTGTCTATTATCACCTTAAGGCCATGTCCACAATAAGATGTTTTTGTTTAACCACTCATATATTTCCCTCAGTTTCAGCCTTCCGTCAACACTGAGATGACATTTTAGAAAAAGAAAACATAACTTTTTGAAAATGCCGTCCAAAGGGGATAAATGTGAACATGGTGTTTTCTTGATCCAGTGTGGACTGTAAGAACCGGGTCTTTTGAAAAAGATGACGAATTTTAGTCATGTGATGCAATCATGTGACTAATTCAGCTAACATGGTGGACGACATTGTAAAGCAGATGTTTTGGATGCTGTCTGCTTTGATGGCTTTATTAAAGATTGAAGTCAGTTTGTAGATGCTCCATATTGCCTCTCTTCAAAGGACAGGGAACATTTATTGGGAGCTGTTGTTCAGCGGAGGACACTTGCGACATTTTGCCACGACGTTTTAAAGAGAAGAAAAGTAAATAAATGCAGGTGGATATGATTCAGGTAAAAGCGTCTTACGTCTGTGAGCATTTACAGTAAATGAACCTAAGTGTTTTCAGATGTTTTAGTATGGATGACCATTTTTTCAGAAAGAATTGAAAACAATAATGTGGACATGGAGCATTTAATGCCATATATATATATATATATATATATATCATAATATATCATTATGATATTACGTTATATCATAACTGTTTATTATGTACTGACGTCATTTATTTCACATGCACTGTCGCCGTAGCTTACTATGGCGAGGGAGGCAAGCCGCGAGTATTTACAACGCTCTAACTACGTAAAAACTCAGAAATTGTGCACAATTTCACTGCGTGTTTGTTTGCTGAATACGGTTTCACTGACAATTACAGCAAAAGCCCCTATTTCACGGCGATTAAAAGAATGAAAGTAATCTCCATTTCTCCCTCTCTCTCTCTCTCACTGTGGCCCATGAGTGCATCTGTGAAGAGCACCAGCGTGTAAGAGCCAATCACAGCCCTTCCTGTTGAGCGCGTGACCAATCAAAGGGGTGTAAGAAAGAACTTGGTAGACAAGGCTCAGAAAGCGAGCGGGATATTTATATTTGTTTATTTGCTATAAATGCTCGTGTTGTTTAAAGGTACAGTTTGTATTAAAAGACAAAATTGTTTTACAAAGAGTATACAAATATATTTATACATTTTAATACAAGAATTGCTGTGCTGTGAAGAATATATAAAACTGTGTATGGAAAGAATCATCAATGCACCGTGATGCACCGAGATATCGAATTAAACAGAATCGATGGCATGATAATTGTAACCGAACCGAACCGTAAGACCAGTGTATGTTCACACCTCTAATATATATTGAGACTTTAAAATACAGAGAATTATTTTAGAATTAATGCAATTTATCAA
>CAIGQZ010032287.1:2781328-2817376 GCA_903798205.1 Danio tinwini
TCAGAAAAAGCTGAACACTATTGGCTGCTTGTGTGCTGATTACATCACTGACAGCGTTTCAAGCTTTCAATGGAGCATTTAAAAACATCATCAGTCAGCTGATGCATCAGCGGATCAATCACTCATCTGCAAAGTTCAAGTGGAAAGATACTCAAGAGAGTTTAATTTTTGTAATTTTATAACTCTTTGAAATAAAGCTAACATACCTACAACACCCTGACGTTTCCTAAATATCTGTGTATTTCTTTCTAACATTGTTATTTTTTTAATTACAAAACAGTAAAGAACTGAGCGTGTCTACCTTTAATTACCTTATTGGTCAAAACTCTGCTTCTTTTCGCTGTGACTTTATATATGCATGTATTTTTTTACCTAGCAACTTCCTGCTAAAATAAACAAAGCTTTCTGATAGCAAAAAGTGAGCCTCTTTGACGCGTAGTTCAGTAGTTCACACATAAAGACTGCCGAGTGGCGTGCACCCGCAGATTTTTCCCTTATCTGTCGTTGAGCTCGTTAACTTCCAAATCGGGCTCAAATCAGGCTTAAAATCCTGTAGTGTGAACTAGGCTTAAGTCACAAATAGTATTTTTCTTCTCCATTCAATAAATATGAGTGTGTAAGTCTTGAGTGGTGTGTATAGTAAGTAAAGCGTGTGAGTCTCACGTCCAGGCGTAGATGGCGTAGAGTAGATTATACTCCTGTGGGGTCATTCCTAAACCCTCCACACATGTTCCTGTGCCATTCCCGGTGCTGTTACTCACTGTCCCATTTGGACAAGTCAAATTCTGTAGGAAAAAACATACAAAAACACTGCGTTCAAAACCTTACTTTTCCAATCTGTTCTTATTGTGTTATGTTGTTTGGTTTGATCTTATACAACAGTTCTCAAATCTGATTGGCTGATAGCTTTGAGATATTAAAGTAATATCAGCACTCGTACAGCCTCTTCACCCTTGTGTATTACTCCGCCCACAAGAGTAGCAAGCATAGGACACTACAGTTTGACAAATATTGCAGCTGTTGGACAACATAATGTACTTTTTTGAGGCTTTTTAGGCGACAATGCAGTTGTTTAGATTGCAACTATGCAGTTTATTTATAAGGACAGTGCCTATTTTAAATATTTATGGTGGCCAGCCAGCCTGTCATCTTGAGCAGAGCAAAGACGGTTGATTTTCCACCACAAGATGGCGACAGAGACCACATAATAAGTCCTTTGGGGGGAATAATTGTGTTTCATGTTTGATTTTCTTTGTTATATACACAATAATGCTGTTGAACTGTTGTGTAAAAGCAAAATCACACTCTTAGCAGTACGATACGGCTGTATATCTTCACTGGTGGGACACTAAGGGCGTACTCACGTAGGTACAGTTGCCTTGAACCATGCCGAAGCACGATTGTCACCCCTCCCCTCTCACCCTGCACACACATTGCATTTTTTACCTACCAAATCTGAGCACGCTTACGTCCCTGATGATGCGACTGTTCAGTTAAAGGAAGAGAAGCGCTCTCGCTCAGCACAGTGAACATTGACATGCAGTATCACAAATGTTTTGCTGAACAGATCCACAACTTTTGATGTTTATAAATTATCATAAACATCATGATGCTGCACCTATGGTGAATAATCTACTTTTCAAGCTGTTTGGAAAGACTTGTAGGTATAGTGTATAGACCGTCATATTGGGGCGATATAAACACAGTCCTTTTTTTTTCAATTTAACAACATAAAAATGGTGGACCAATTGGAGCGGTTTTGAGACCTACCGCAACTCTACAAGCGTACCACACCAAAGCCCAACTGAATCGCGCTCTGGCACATCTCTTTCAACCGGGCCAACTGAACCGCGCCTGATTTAGAGCACTCACACTTCTCAAACAAACCCGAAAACGCTCCTGGGCGCCGTTTAGATAGGATAGTGTGAGTGCCTCCAGCCAACGCACACCTCCCACCAAAGCCGATATACAGTCATATCTTACTGCTACTCATGTGCATACCTGCCAACATTTGGTTCGTAAATTCCGGGAGACTGGGGGTAGGGGCTGTGGTTGGTGATGTGTGCGCGGTGAGAGGTTTGGGGAGATGGGGCGGTTGCGCGCGACCAGAAGAGCACGTGCACAAGCACCAGGTTTCAGCCCGGACTATACCAAAATGCTGAGGAAAGGTGGGGGGGTTGTTTGGGGGCTGGATTCCGGGAGTTTTTCTGGAGACAGAACAATACGGGAGACAGGTCTGAAATACGGGAGACTCCCGGGAAAAACGGGAGTGTTGGCAGGTACCCTCATCTATCAGTGTGATGTAGTGAACCCAGAGTGGGCCCACTACGAAGTCTCACTTCTCTACAATCAGCCTGTCAAATAAAAACAGTATGACTAAACTGACTAAATTAAGACTGCATCTAAGGTGATTAGAGATCAACAAACATTGCTCTAAAATATTTTAGGAGAACGAGTGGTTAAAAAAAAGCTTGTACAATAATTAACTCTCCATCTCAACCATTGCACAAGGAGTTTGCTGTACTCCCATGTAAAGCAATGGGGGGTGGGGGGGTGGCAAGGAGGTTTAAAAATTCATTCATACCAACTATTATTTCTATCTGTGAATCAGTAAATCAGAAAAAAAACTAAATATCGCAATGTCAAACCCTTCCAAAATCTGATTTTTAATAATTAATCAAATTTTAAAGATAGGCCTGTTGTGAGCTCTGACAGCATTAATCAATAGTATGTGCTCATGTTTGCATTAATACAGTCTGAATAGTGAAGTTTGTGCAGGAAAAAAAACTACATTACCCATGATGCTGCAACAATTCCACCAATCAGAGAGTCACAGCGAGTAAAGTGCAGAGGTATTAAGCTCCACCCACTGCCATTAAGGACTGTAAATAACATGACCTACGCTCTCAAAAATACCTAAATATTTGTATATACATTCATATTTTACAACAAACTTGAAATATGATGTTTTGTAGACACAACTAACAATTTATGTTTGCTTTTATGTGAATGTTACTTGAGCTTCACGTGTTAAAAATCACACACGAAACATGAACGTGCAGTTTTGGAACACTGTGCAAAACAAAAACGTGACCACATGAATATCTGTTCTCACAGGAAAATGTTTTTATTCTGTGCGTATTGGGCTGTATCACACTGTTATCTGTAACACTGTTATTCTTCTTTCAGTTGCTTGGTTAAATTATGGATTATTGTAAGTCTTTCAAGAGTTTTTAAAATCTCTACGGTAAAAATAAAGGGGATAAAACTTCCAAGATCTGAGTTGCTAAAAAAAATGTGCAGGCAACTTTGTAACTGTGTGCAATTATGAAAAGACATCCATCATGTGATGTAAGCAGCCACATACCCAATTTTAAATAAATTTATGCAACACGGTTATTCGAAATGGTCTGTTTTATGTGTAAATTCTGATTAAGTAAAGTAGGTTTTAATATTCACACATTCGTTTATTTAGCAGTCTCTATATTGTTTACCATGTTACTTTGAATATTTGATCGGAGTTAGCATGCAAGCATGACTTCAAAACAACATTAACACTATCTAATCGACTGTGAACAATGTTGTACTTTGATAATCATTGGCTGCTAATATGACTTCCCTATTTAGAGTTTGCAAATAATACTTTTATGAAATTATAATATTAAGGAGAATGTCTGAATATCCAAATATGAAACCAACTTTACCTCTATTAAATTCTGCTATACATATCAAAATATCGACGAATGCATATTCTTCAATGATATGACCCCTTTAAAGATGCGAAAGTGAAGTCAGATGACAGAAACATTGCTCTTTACCCCCTGAAACTGCTCCTGCAGCACACTGGGAATGTCGAAGCAGAAATAAGAGCCGAATGTCAGCATACAGTTAAAAAACAGGACCACAAACCGGTAGTAAGCTGTAAACACACACAAAAATACACATGTATTCAGAGAAAGAGGGAGAAAGGAAGTTAGCAGTGTGTCAGATTACATCTAAACAACAAAGAAAGACACCTACTAGCTATAAATATCCTATGAATTATGTTATTTGTTGTCAAACTAGTTAATTTAACATTAAGTCAGTCACATTTCCCTCTGTTTACATACTGAGAGCTTACTTAAATTGAACTAAAATCACAAACATATTGAAACCAGTGAAACGGTTGGTGTATTTACCCTGTTCTGCAGGTTTGGCCATCTCGATGCCTTATAAATCTCTGCCGTTCTCCCATAAAACGACAGTTCAGAGTAATTTATCTGTGTTGATGTGACCCAGAAAGGAGGCGATCTTCAGAGTGTGCAGTTTGTGCGGGAGCAGCGGGTATTTGCTGATCTGTAAATCATAAAAATACAGTGAAAAGCTTCGAAGTGTTGGAACAGTCGATCCAGGTTTATTACCGACCGACGGTTTTCCGCATTTAGCCTTATACGTCATAGACTGGGCGTCATGTGACTGGACGATGACGTTGTTTTTCTCAGCGCTGACAACGCTTTTAGTGGTGATTGGGCAATCAGAGGCGATAATTAGATCATTTAATCATGTGGGGGTTTTTTTTAAGATAACAGTACTTGTTTAATTCTTCTGATATGAAAGAAGAGAGTTTTGTTTATTTATTTTATGATTGTATTTATACACAATTGTTTTGGTGTGATCTTTTATTTTTTGTTAAGCAGAGTATGAATATTGCATTAGAATTCAAAGATAAAGATGTTTTATTTTTTTATGGGAATACAGTCGACTTCAAAATTTGGCATATTGTTAATTTGCTCATTATATATGGACATTTTTTATTCATAAATGTAAATGGGCAGTAAAAAACCCGAATTTTATTCACTTAAAATAGAAATAAGTCATTACCTATGCACAATAAAAGAAACAAAAAATACCAAAGCAAAACGAAATGTTAATTATTTTAAAGCCTTATATTTTTTTCCTTTTCTTTTTATATTGTATTTGTAAAACGAAGAAGAAGAAGAAGAAGAAGTGTCAGCTTAAGTAAAGGAGAAGTAAAAGGTTTGATTGCATCCAAGATAAAGAGGAGGTGGCAGAACACATGGGACAAAGAGGAGAAGGGAAGACATTTATATGCAATTCAAAGGGAAGTGGGTATGGAAAGGATTTGTTTAATGAACAGGAAAACAGATGTTATAATAACAAGATTAAGAACAGGTCACTCTGCTTTAAATCAATGTTTATTTAAAATTGGAAAGCATGAAAACGGTAACTGTGAAAGATGCGGACTCCCTGAAACTGCAGCTCATGTGTTAATGGAATGTACACAAATAAGAATTTAGCGCAGATCATTTTTTGAAGGATTAAGAGAGTTAGGCATGGTCAATTTCTCCTTAAAAGACATTCTAGAAGAAAGAGATAAAAATGTAAATAATGAAATATTTAGATATTTGAAAGACATAGACTTAATGTATAGGATATAATAGGTTTCCCTTATGTATGTGTGTCATTCATATCATTTAATTTAGGAATTTTTTTTTTATAAATGTGTCTATAGATAAATATATTAATAGTAAATCCATGTAGAATTAATCCCTCAGGATAACCAACGATGTTGCGCTCCATACTCCAACTCAGTAGGTGGCGGAAAATGCAACTTAAATTTGGCTTGCCAACCGCCAAATAAAACCCCAGAAGAAGAAGAACATTGTCCCTCCTGACGCGCCGTATTTATTTACAATCACCAGCTGGAACTGACTTCTGAACAATGATGAAACGCATTATTAGACAAGAACTAAACAGGGAGAATTGAAATAAAATGACCAAACTAACGTATACAATCAACATAATCTGGTTTATATGTTATAGTTATAATAGATGATTTAACAGGATGTCCTGCACGCATGGAGCGAACACATGGGAAATATCAGATTCAGAGAATGAGGCTGAAGAAAATAAACCATCATCATGTGTAAAACTCAAACAGGACACCTCTTTAAATGAATCAAACACTGAAGACAGCAGCTCCGGGAGGAAGAGGAGGAAGAAGAGGCCAGAGGAGCAGCAGGACACGAAGAAAACTGCCAAAGAGAGGCTGAAAGAGGAGAAAAATAGGATAAAAAATGAGAAAGAGAAGCTGAAAGAGGAGAAAAATAGGATAAAAAATGAGAAAGAGAAGCTAAAAGAGGAGAAAAATAGGATAAAAAATGAGAAAGAGAAGCTAAAAGAGGAGAAAAATAAGCTAAAAGAGGAAAAACTACAAGACAGACAGAGGAGGAAAGACGCGGCGGTGAAACTGAACCTGTTAAAACCTGAAAATGTCATCAAGAGTCTGACGATCCACATTCACGCCGGTGAGAAATGACTCAATTCAGTTCATCTTTATTTGTATAGCGCTTATACAATGTAGATTGTGTCAAAGCAGCTTCACATAGAAGATTATAGTGAGTTGAAACAGTGTCAGTTCAGTTTTCAGTGTTTAAGTTCAGTTTAGCTCAGTTCAGTGTGGTTTAATAATCACTACTGAGAGTCCAAACACTGAAGAGCAATTCCATCGATGCGCAGCTCTACAGATCCTGAACCATGCAAGCCAGTGGCGACAGCGGCGAGGAAAAAACTTCACCGATTGGCAAAAGTGAAGAATAAAAACCTTGAGGGAAACCAGGCTCACTTGGGCACGACCATTTCTCCTATGGCCAAACGTCTTGTGCAGAGCTGCAGTCTAGGTGCCGGAGGCTGGAGAATGCTGGACCTCAGCGAAGACTTGTCTGTCCCTGGAGCATCACAGGAATCAGTCTCATGCTCTCCACTCCTCCATGACCACCACAGCAGCTGCTCAGGATACGGCCTGGTCCAGGATTATGAGAACCTTGGGATCATTTCATCGCTGGTCTTGGATTGCATCAGTAGTGCTGCATAGTCTGAGGGCCTCGGGATGAGTACCCCCAGGTGGAAATAGAGAATAAAGAGAATAATTAGCGTAGCTGCTGCATCGGCCACACTCATGTATCACACTGCTAAGTGATGCACTGAGTGTATGCTTTGCTAAAAAGATAGGTCTTTAATCTAGTTTTGACTTGCGAGAGTGTGTCTGTGCCTTGGATATTATCAGGAAGGCTAATCCAGAGTTTAGGAGCCATAAATGAGAAGGCTCGACCTCCTTTACTCGACTTTGCTATTCTAGGTACTACCAGAAGCCCTGAGTTTTGAGATCTTGAAAAGCGGGTTGGATTGTAGCGAGACAGAAGGTTGGTTAAATAAACAGAAGCTCGATTATTTAAAGACTCCTTATCTTTAGACCAGGGGTGCCCAAACTGTTTCTTATGAAGGGCCACAAACAAAACTTGATTGAGTGTGGTAGGCTGAAGGTAAATATCATATAAATAAAAACTCTATTTCATTACAGTTGCCATGGCTAATTTTTTATTTGTATTTATTTTGGTCTTAAAACATTTTTCAATAGTTTTTTTTTATCATTTTACAATATAACAAACAGCACAATTGACAAAAAGAATATTTAGCAATACTTAGCATCAGAGTAAACAATTATAAAAACATATACATCAACAAATACAGTTGATGTTACTGGATTAAAACAAGAATCAAATGACAGCTTGTGAATGGTCAGTGTGATAACAATTGGTATTATGTAGGCAGAGGTCAAAGGGTTCATACAGGGTCCATAAAAATATTCCAGGTTTTTAGAAATATGTGTGTTGTTTTTTTAAGCTATATGTTAGATATTTCAAATGCAGTGTGTCGTATATGATATTTTTAAATAATTCAAATGTTGGAGGGAGTTCCTGTTTCCAGTTGCCATGGCTAATTTTAAAAATGTATTTAATATATAAAATAACTAGAAAACACTGTTATATATTAACTAATGCAGTATATATGTTTTCATTTTATAATGATCTTATTACAGTTAAAAACAATTCCATTTATGACAGAATGGAGTTACACTAATTAAGCTGCATTTGATTTTTTTTTTTGCTTTGATTTGTTTTTATATTTAAAAAAATCTGATTCATTTACAAATATGTAGTTAGCTTTTTTGTCGTTCAGCAATAAAACAAACAAAATAGGTTAAAAATAAATTAGAAATTACGATATCTAAAGGCATTCGCTCCAACCCTTCCCATCATTCTTACTCTTCTCAGATGGGATGGTGGGCCAAATTAAAGGTAACCATGGGCCAACTTTGGGCATGTCTGCTTTAGAAGCATCTTAACAAGTGGAGATGAAAGTGTCACTGGTGTTATAAGACATGGATGCATGCGGCAGTGGTGTTATATATGCAGTTTATATATGATTTTGTTATATGATTTTCTTATTGTGCATAGAAAAGTTCATTTGTATATATATATATATATATACAATATATATATATATAATATTAATAAATAAATAAAAACATGGTTTATGAAAAGGACTAGAAACGACCTGTTTTTCAAAATTAAAGTCCACATGAAATCAAAATTGAATTTTTTTTCTGCTAGCACACACTGTTTAACAAATAATCAGTGCAAAGTTAATGCAGAGGAAATAATGGTTTGTTTTGTGAACTGACAATACAAGAACATCAGAACAAAATCCAATGGATTACAGTTAGATCTTAAAAAAGGTCAATAATAGACAGTCATAAGAAAAAATATAAATCGCATACAAATGCAGATAACACCATTAGACAGAAAGAGAAAAAACAAATAAAAATAATAATATTTATGGTAATAATAATAAATAAAATAATAATACTAAAATTACTAAATTAAACAAACAAAATTAAACAAATAAATGAAACTACAGAGACACTTCATTTATTTTTTTTTAATTTTTAATAAGATGAAGTGATTTTAGGAGAGAGCTAAATTCTGTTCTAAAATGAGCAAAGGATGGGTAATTATTAGCAAATTTCTGTTTGTGAATAAAAAATTTGCCATATAAGATAAAAATGTATAATGTGTTCCAGGGGGTTATCTTTTGGGTTATTTTAATAAAAAAAATCATATCTTTTAGACTAAAGCATTTTACAGCATTGGCAGAATCTAATATATGAAAACTTAGGAGTGACCAAAATTGCTTGGATATTGGACAATCAAAATACAAATGTACTAATGTCTCCTCTGCTTGTTTGCAGAAAGCTGTCAGTGTCCAAAAATGTAAAAATACTGGAATTTACCAGAAAAATGTTATGTAAAATATTACAACATATTATTTTTGCCTTGTTGGAAATGCTATATTCTCCAGGTAAAAGCCAGGTTCAATTCAAGTCTATATCCTCAACCAAAGACCTGCAGTAAAACTTTCCTCTAGAAGAAATTTCCCTTTTAAATCGAAAAATTTGACGCACAAACCTATTGTTACATTTCTTTAAGGTGTTAGTCTGTTAGATAAGAAAAGGAGAATGAAAATACACTGAGCTCCTTAGGTTAAATCTACAGTGACTTTTAACTAGGTGAACTAAACCGGGTGATATTGCTTTAACCACTTAAATAAATTCTTTAGGAGGTGTTGGGAAACTGTGGTGTGTTATAAATTGTTCAAATGAAGAAATATTTCCAGCATCATCAAACAAGCAAAGGATACAATGAATATTATTTTGAAAGTTTCTTCTGCTCTGAAATGTCAGTCCTTTACTGATGATGTCAGTTTGACGGATTGGACGATATATGCTTAGCCACGCCCGTGCAATCGTTAGTTTGCTGTGAGTGTTCAAAAATAAACCCTGCACCTATTCGCTTGTTTTATCTAGTCCTGTTGCGGGACGGAGGCTGTGATGTGTTGCTCAGGACTCTGGATGGCCTGCAGTGGAGACACCGTATAGAAAATGAAGGTCTTCCTAACAGCATCAGCTGGACTCGACAAGCCCTTCAGGTCATTGATAAGTTACTACCAATAACTCTCCATTAGGGGTCTATCAGGCACTGTTATTATTTGGCAACACCAGACAAGAGCTTATTAAATCAGGTGTTTGTTCTCTGTGTGTTGTACTGTACTGCAGACTGAGGATGAGGAGAAACAGGAAGTTATTGAAGAAGATCAGCTTCTGATGGTGATTTCGTCTGATGAACTTGAGGACATGCTGAGGTCACATAAAACAGTGAGCAATCTGTCGGTTAGTCATTAAACATAATCTATCCTGCTAAAATGTGAATTATTTGTATGTTATTTAATGTTAATTATAATATATGTAAACATATAAATGTATTTTTCCACACAAATTGCTATATTTGTCTTATTTATGCTTTATTTGTATTATAACATATATATACACTCACTGGCCACTTTATTAGGTACACCTTACTTGTACCGGGTTGGTTCCCATTTTGCCTTCAGAACTGCCTTAATCCTTTGTAGCTTAGATTCAACTAGGTACTGGAAATGTTCCTCAGAGATTTTGCTCCATATTGACATGATAGCATCACGCAGTTGCTGCAGATTTGTCGGCTGCACATCCATGATGCGAATCTCTCGTTCCACTCATTGTCATGTTCAAGAAACCAGTCTGAGATGATTCACGCTTTATGACATGGTGCGTTATCCTGCTGGAAGTAGCCATCGGAAGATGAGTACACTGTGGTCATAAAGGGATGGACATGGTCAGCAACAATACTCAGGTAGGCTGTGGCGTTGACACAATGCTCAATTGGAACTAATGGGCCCAAAGTGTGCTAAGATAATATCCCCCACACCATTACACCACCACCACCAGCCTGAACCGTTAATATAAGGCAGGATGGATCCATGCTTTCATGTTGTTGATACCAAATTCTGATCCGTCCATCCGAATGTGGCAGCAGAAATGGAGACTCATCAGACCAGGCAACGTTTCTCCAATATTCTATTGCCTAATTTTGGTAAGCCTGTGTGAATTGTAGCCTTAGTTTCCTGTTCTTAGCTGACAGGAGTGGCACCCGGTGTGGTCTTCTGCTGCTGTAGCCCATCTGCCTCAAGGTTGGACGTGTTGTGTGTTCAGAGATGCTCTTCTGCAGTCCTCGGTTGTAACGAGTGCTTATTTGAGTTACTGTTGCCTTTCTATCAGCTGAAACCAGTCTGGTCATTCTCCTCTGACCTCTGGCATCAACAAGGCATTTGCGCTCACAGAACTGCCGCTCACTGGATATTTGCTCTTTTTCGGACCATTCTCTGTAAACCCTAGAGATGGTTGTGTGTGAAATTCCCAGTAAATCAGCAGTTTCTGAAATACTCAGATCAGCCCGTCTGGCACCAACAACCATGCCACGTTTAAAGTCACTTAAATCCCCTTTCTTCCTCATTCTGATGCTCTGTTTGAACTGCAGCCGATCGTCTTGAGCATGTCTACATGCCTAAATGCATTGAGTTGCTGCCATGTGATTGGCTGATTAGAAATTTGCGTTAATGAGCAGTTGGACAGGTGTACCTAATAAAGTGGCCGTTGTGTGTGTGTCATATATATAAAACATGTTACTATAAGATTAGTGTTATTAATTATATTATTATATATTGTCATCAGTGTATTCTCTAAGGTCTTTAATATTTATAATTATAATTAAATTATAAGTGTTATTAATTATTTTGTTTTATTTAAATATGTTGTCAATATATAATTGTAATACAACATAATCATTAAATGAATAATACCGTTTTCTAATATAATTATAATAATGTATATATATATATATATAATCATTTTATTCTTAAAATGATTAATTACTGTTGTTAGATTGTTAATATATATTTGTAATAAATAAAAATAATACATTTTTAATAAATGTAATTATAGTATAATTATATTGACTATATGAATATATAATGTTTATTATATTATTTTAGTAATAGTAGTATTCTCTTTACTATATTTAGTGGAGTTTTTTGTGTTGATCTTCATTCTAGGCTCCTATTGGTGAAATATATGAGGGGGCGGAGTCTCTGTTGCAGCATCTCTATAAGCGCTTAAACAGAACTGAGGGAAAAGTTGTCACAATTCTAGTGATCAGTCATCAGCGGCGGTACACACTCTCAAATCATCTTATTATTAATCTTTAAGTTGATAATAATACTGAATCATTCATATAGAACTAGAGTGGACTTCTATAAGTATTGTGTGTGTGCAGATCAGCATCTTGGGATGAAGATGAGCTTGATTTTCACCTGAATGAGCATCATCTGGACACAGAAGAGGTCTGAGAGAATATGATATAATATCATATATATATGTATTTATTTTATGGGCGTCATGGTGGCTCAGTGGTTAGCACTGTTGCCACAGCAAGAAGGTCACTGGTTCGAGCCCCAGCTGGGCCAGTTGGCGTTTCTGTGTGGAGTTAGCATGTTGTCCTCGTGTTGGCGTGGGTTTCCTCCGGGAGCTCCGGTTTCCCCCACAAGTCCAACACGTGCTAAAGGGGAATTAAATAAGTTAAATTGGTCGTAGTGTATGAGTGTGTGTGTGAATGAGTGTGCATGGGTGTTTCTCAGTACTGGGTTGTGGCTGGAAGGGCATCCGCTGTGTAAAACATATGCCGGAATAGTTGGCAGTTCATTCCGCTGTGTCGACCCCTGATAAATAAAGGGACTAAATTAAAGGAAAATAATATTATTATTTTGAATTAATATTATGAACCTACTATAATAGACAATGTCTGAATATTTATCAGTAATGTGTCTTTCCAGTAATCATGTCTTATTTTTTGTATGATTGACAGCTTTTGGTTCACCTGCAGCTCTACTGGAATATAACCGTTCACTTCCTGACCGGCTGGCAGGGAGTGACCAATCATGTGGTCGCATTTACCAAAGCTTTATCTAAGAGACCGTACAAGTGAGTTTTACACATAAATCTCACTGTTTATCATTCAAAATGCTGGATTCACTGTCATCTTTTGAGATTTAAAGGGATAGTTCACACAAAAATGCAAAATTGCTCATTCACTCACCCTCCAGTGGTTCTACACCTTTTTGAGTTTCTTTTTTTCTGTTGAACACAAAAGAAGATAATCTGAAGAATGCTGGGATCCGGTAACCATTGACTTTCATCGCAGGGAAAAACAAGTACTATGGAAGTCAGTGACATCCAACAATCTTCAAAATATCTACTTTTGTGTTTAACCAGTCAAACTTTGCAGATCCGGTGGCGGATGCTGTGATGTCATTGACTTCCCCTTTAATTTTTAAAGGTTCCGGGTTGCGCAACACCCCATAAGTGGTTCCGTTTGAGAGTGTAAAAGCTATGTTTTATGCACATGCATTACTTCGGTTTTTATTTTACTGTACAAAAGTTATTTACACTTAAATACACAGTATACTGGATACCCGAGCTGGGTATTGAACATTGATTTATTTTCATATCTTATAGTCATTGACTAATTTTGATATAATGTTATGATGCCTAAAATGGAAAGGAGATAAAATAAGTAATGTAAACTCATGTTCCTGTAGTTATTATCATCTAAAACTAAGCAGAAGCAAATATGTCCTATTTATTATGAATGATCAAAAAGTTATTTTCCCAGTGTTCAGATGAAATGTAATAGTTTGGTCATCTCACATGATAGAGATAAAACTCTTTTTCCTTGTGTTTGCTGCTCTCTGCTGGTTTCAAGCAGAACTGTCTGGAAAAGCTAAAATCTCTAAATAGATAATCGACACCCTTTCAAAAAAGCATTTTAGAACAAAAAATAAAAAAGCGCCCAATGTTGAAGTGGTTCATCATAAAACAGAAAACATCAAATATTAGTTATTACTTTCAGCAGTTTCTCATGTAAATTCAAAGAGTTTTCTATTCAATTACACTGGAATTTTTCATTTATAGCAATTTGGATACATTTTTGCATTTACACCTCTACATGTGGATTTGGGAAGCTTTTAAATTTGGGTTGGCAAAATCCAGGCGGAAATCCCAAAATAGCACTAGACTTTAAAAGGTTAACGGATGTTCATTTTATGACAAACTTTTCATTGTTGGGTCCCTTTAAATTTCACAATATGTTAGTAAATCCAGTTTAACCCCTTCAGTGTTTTTTTAAGTTATATAGAGATTTTTCAATGTCCTCATAATTCACCATGTCCTTGTAATACCAGAGTCATATATCTGATTGATGGGGTTGCACATTTTTACACGCGATCTGATCTACACTTTCTCTGATCGTCTTATATTTCACACCCAGGAGACCCAGAAGCATACCTGCCAACATTTGTCTCTGAAAATCTGGGGGCGGGGTGGGGTGGGGGTGGGGGGTGTTAGGGGGCTGAGCAGAGCGACTGGAAGGGGTGCCTGGTCTGTCTGCGTTCCGGCGGTGTTACGCCCCATTCAGCTTTAATGCTTCCCATTCACTTTGAATAGGTGAAGTCAGGCATTGCCGATCTGCATTGTGGATCCGTCGGCGCCGCTTCAGTGGCGTTGATCGCTGCAGAAGTTGGGACTTTCTCAACTTTTCAAGTGCCGACGGAAGCGCCAGCCAATCAGATCACTGTATGCAAATACACCAGCTCAGACAGTAGCCGATTGCTGACTAAATTCATTGGCTGATGCTGCTATGATGATCGCGTCAGCCCCAACTTCAGACACACCCTCTGTTAAGCATTGACGCTGAAGCCCCGTGTGAATGGGGTGTTACAGATTGTACCAATCACCTGAGGACCAGGGGGAGGGGTTGAATTTCCAGGAGTTTTCTGGGAGAAATGACAAACCGGAAGGTGGGTCTGAAATACGGGAGACTCCAGGGAAAAACGGGAGTGTTGGCAGGTATGCCCAGAAGTCTCATAACTTATCCATGCACTAGGGCTTCTCTTACCATAATATATCTAAAACACGGATTGCCATAATAACTCAGAGAAGCATTGTCTCTTAATTATTTCTATTTTTACATTTTTTATGGGTTTTTAACCTTTACTTGTGTAGGACAGTATAGTGGAGACAGGATAGCATGGGGAGCAGAGTGTTAGGGAAGGTTCAGCAAAGGACCTCTAGCGGGGAATCGAACTCAGGTCGCCGTGTAATATATGTCGATGCATATCTACAAAACTATTGGTACCAACACATTGTTTCTTAATTGATGAGATATCTCCTCAATAGCAGTGAAAGTGTTAGTAATAATAATCATATTAGAGAGCTCACTGTGGAACATTATGACTTGCCCGTATAGTGTTGAACTCTCCGTCAGCCGCTGATCTTTATTCTTCAGTCTGGTTGTGTTTCGTATAAGGGCGTTGTGTGTTGATCCTGATCTGGGCTTCTGCATGGACGGCTCATGGTCAGCTGGTGTGCGTGTGGACAGAGATGGCCGTGGTCTTGCTCAGGTGTGGACAAGGCAAATACAGCAGCTTAACCGCGTCAGTGCAGCCGTGGCCAAAACCGTGACCAGCGCCTTCCCTTCACCATCACTCCTGCTGCAGGTGACCTGTGCTCAGACTACACTGAAAAAAAATGATTTAATACATTTATTTAAGGTGAGTGGTTGCAAACAATTTATATGAGCTGAATTTAAACAAACACATTAGGTTGAACATTACTACATTTGATTTGTTTCTTTAAATTCGGCCCATATAAATTGATTGCAACCACTTACTTAAAAAAAAATGTAGTAAATCTAATTAATTTTTTTCAGTGAAGAGATAACTATTAATTGAAGATTGATTAATAGTATGTCTACACAGAACCTGTGTGTGCAGAATCTGCATATTTTTAGAATTTTTTTACTTGTGTAAATATACACTTACCGGCCACTTTATTAGGTACACCTGTTCAACTGCTCATTAACTCAATTTTCTAATCAGCCAATCACATGGCAGCAACTCAATGCATTTAGGCATGTAGACATGGTCAAGACGATCTGCTGCAGTTCAAACTGAGCATCAGAATGAGAAATAAAGGTGATTTAAGTGACTTTGAACGTAGCATAATTGTTGGTGCCAGACGGGCTGATCTGAGTATTTCAGAAACTGCTGATCTACTGGGATTTTTACGCACAACCATCTCTAGGGTTTACAGAGAATGGTCTGAAAAAGAGAAAATATCCAGTGAGTGGCAGTTCTGTGGGCACAAATGCCATGTTGATGCCAGAGGTCAGAGGAGAATGGCCAGACTGGTTCCAGCTGATAGAAAGGCAACAGTAACTCAAATAAGCACTCGATACAACCGAGGACTGCAGACGAGCATCTCTGAACACACAACACGTCCAACCTTGAGGCGGATGGGCTACAGCAGCAGAAGACCACACCGGGTGCCACTCCTGTCAGCTAAGAACAGGAAACTGAGGCTACAATTCACACAGACTCACCAAAACTGGACAATAGAAGATTGGAGAAACGTTGCCTGGTCTGATGAGTCTCCATTTCTGCAATCTGTAGGATTTACAGAGAATAGTCTGAAAAAATTCAATAAAAATATATATATATATAGTGAGCGGCAGTTCTGTGGACGCAAATGCTTTGGTGATGTCAGAGGAGAATGGCCATACTGGTTCCAGCTGATAGAAAGGCAAAAGAGGGTCCAACCCGGTACTAGTAAGGTGTACCTATTAAAGTGGCCGGTGAGTGTAAATATATATATTTGTTCAGTTTTTTTTATTAATTTCAGTAATATTATTGCGTAATATGCAAATGCTTATATGATTTAATTACAATACAGTTTGTAAAGTAACATTTTCCTTCTATGACTAGATATATAATATGAGAGACTTGCTTTGTTTAAGTTTTTGGTTAGTATACGTCCAAAATAATTCTGCATAAATCTGCATAATATTTACAAAATTCTGCTCAGAAATAGCAAAAAAAAAAGCCAGCAGATTCTGTTTGGCCCTGATTATTAGTCAATAATCCTTTAAAATCGATGCACATTATCAATGGTTCATTAAAGGGATAGTTCACACAACAATTTCAATTCTGTCATTTACTTGTCACAAACCTGTTTTAGTTTCTTTTGTTGAACACAAAATAAGATGTTTTAAAGAATGTTGGAAACTGGAAGCCGTTAACTTTCATAGTATATATTTTTTCCTATTATGGATGTCAATGTTTGGCGGTTTCTAACATTCTTCAGAGTATCTTATTGACAGATGACAGAGTTTTCATTTTTGGGTGTTCTATTAAGTTTAATAATATATCGATTGCGACGGTCGATCATGGGAATTTGTGGAAACTGACATCATTTAATGCAAAAGCCACTAGAACAGGGTTATATATTTTGCAAACGTATGTATTAAAATGGTCCCAAATGGTTTAAAGAATGTTCAAATTCAGAGAAATTATCAACTTTTAACTAGTGAGAGGTTGGATTATGTGCTGTGTGTTCATGCAAATGACGTCGCACACTCTCACTTTCTGGTTTGGTTACAGGAAAACAGCAGCGAGGCTTTAATATGTTGTGTGTTTTATTAGACTGCAAAGAGCCGCATTATAACAGAAGCCTAAAATGTATTCAGTCTGATAAAACAGCGCTGTTTCTTCTCCATGTGATCATGAAGGAGAGGAGTGTGGCATAATAAAAGCTGAAATGGATGTAATGTAGGATGTAATAAAGACTGCAACTCCCATGATTCCACTCTAAGTCATTGCATCATCATCAAAATGTGCCTTTGTTTGTTGTGAATACACTCCCTCTAGTGGCGAAAATTAAATATCGTGCCTTTATTTGAGCCTCACAGTGAAGTACACTCTTTATATAGACCATTTCAAGGTGATGTCATTGGCCCATGAACATTTCCTGCCTGTTGTCAAACTACTTTATAACTGTAACAAAAGTTAATTCAATCATAACCCAACATTAAAACCGATGTCATAACATTATTATCAATATGTGGACTTTTTTGGGATTCTCGGAAACTATGATAATTAAAAATGTAAAACAGGAAATGGGTTAGGACCATTGTTATTGTTTACATCCCTCATAATGGTCTATACCCTTATTTACCTGCAGGCCTATGAGGAGCTGCCGTCGGGGGAGGAGCCACGCAAGCTATTGGCTGATCTCACTGTGGTGGGCGGAGCCAACGAGAGGCGTGTCGGTCCGGAGCTTGCTGGCCGAATACATCGTCTTCTCACCTCCCAGAATCCTCAGCTCCTGTTGGATTAAGGCACCAATCATGGAAGAAAATCTAACGTTGTACTTTAAAGTGAGCTGAATATAAACATGTGCCTCGGATTAATACGTTCATATCTCATCATGGACATATTGACTGATCCTACTGCAAGTACTTGAAAAATAAATGTCAATGAAATGTTTTATAATGTTTGTGCTGATTATATAAAACTGATGTCATCGTCTTGAAGAAGTGCATTTAAATATCAGTTAATACAGTGGTTCCCAAGCTTATTTTTGCCTGAGACCCCACTTTTCCCCCAGAAAATATTGTAAGCCCCCCCCCCACAAACACACACACATTTAATGATATTATCGCTAATATAGGTTTGCAGTAAGAATGACAAAAGATGTTGTTTTCAAACAAACGGTATGTCTATTACTTTATATAGATATGTTTATGCACAAATAATAGTCTAATGTAAAACATAAAAGCTAATCATCAGTAGGCAGGGTTACTGCGGGGTCTTAAAAAGTCTACAATTTAAAAATTGAAATTTAAGGCCTTAAAAAGTCTTAAATTCGCTGTTCTAGGTCTTAAATATTTTTGCACAGGTCTTAATTTTCCCATGTCTATGTAACGCTATATCTAATGCTCATTTAAATTCTTGTTTGTTGTTGTTGTTTGGTTTTCGTTGTGTTGTAGTTCTTCATTTCACTAGTCCAATTGTAATTTGCAGTATCACAACTACAAATGAAGCCAACATGCAATAGCCAATCAGCTCTCTGCTATTAAACTCCGTGCGCGCGGCGAATGTGACGTCATTGATGTGTTTGCGGACGTTCGCTTTGGGTGCGCTCGACATGGTTTCGGCTGGCAGCGCTCATGTAATGTTTTGAGACTCGAGTGAACAGTTCGCGCGGCGCCGCGTTTGATTTGAGTTGAATATGAAACACTTTGAAGAGGTTTTGTCTGAAACGGGTACGACTGTACACACATCTTCTTTATGATCCGTCCATGCGTGATCATATATTGTATGTTTTTGTTTTTATTCTTGCCATAATAAAAAATATAATTGTAGAGCAACCCAAGTTCTGTTGCCATTAATATTTAACTTTAATAAGTAGAACAGTCCGAGATATGAATAAAAGCAAGTGATGCATCATTTAAAATTTAAAAAATTTGATTGAAAATCTTGAATGGTTATAAACATATTTATAATAAATTATAAAAATAATAAAAACAATTATCTTGAATGATATGACCAGTTCCGGAAACTTTCTACTTCTCTGTTTATCCGACTGACTTTACTGTCTGTTTTTTTAGACCGCCCCCTGTCATTTAAAAGAATATCTCAATGGCGAATGCGTCAAGTATAAAAGCCTCGTCCGTTTCGTGAGGTGTGCAATGTGGCGCCAGTCGAAAGTATAAATAAGACTGACGCCCCATTCACACGGGGCTTCAGTGTCAATGCTTGACAGGGGGCGTGTCTGAAGCTGAGGCTGACGCGATCGTCAAAGCAGCATCAGCCAATGAAATTAGTCAGCAATAGGCCACTGTCTGAGCTGGTGCATTTGCATACAGTGATCTTATTGGCTGACGCTTTTCGTCTGCAGCGAGCAACGCCACTGAAGCGGCACCGACGGATCCACAATGCAGTTCGGCAACGCCTGACTTCACCCCTTCAAAGAGAATGGGAAGCGTTGAAGCTGACGCCCCGTGTGAATGGGGCGTTAAGATGTTTGTTTGTTTTTTCTGTAGTTCAATGGTGCATCTAACCTGTCTTTAGTATTGTTTAATTTGAATACATTTATTTTACCACTAATTTTGTGATTTTGTATTTTCTGTTTATGTGTATGCGTGTTTTTGATATTGTGATATAGGTCTTAAATTTAATACTTAATGGTCTTAAAAAGGTCTTAAAAAGTCTTAAATTTGACATTACGATATCTGCAGAAACCCTGAGTAGGCCATTTGTAACTAAAAAACATAAGCCTTTGCTCCTTGTGGTCAAAAAATGCTCTGGGCTCTTCACGGTATTGGAGATGAGTCCTTTGCAAATATCTTATTAATTTAGAAGGTCTCATGCATTTGTTAGCAAGAACTTTGACGCAGATAATACACTGTGGCTTGGTCAGGGACTCTTTGCTTCGAGAAAATGGAATAAACCCATAGTTCAAGTAACTTTCTTGGTATTTCCTGCAGTTCGTGTTTCCAGTATTGCTAGCGCTGTGACCCAAAATAGTTGGAGCTTCCTCACCTGGGTCCAGTGTGCTTACTATTAGCTGCTGAAGGCGAATCAGTGACACTCTTTTTTTTCTTGAGGACGAATTACAAATGTGTCCATTTATTGGGTCAGCCAGGAGATGAAATAAACTAAGGCAACATGATTGTTTTCCTAATTGTCCACTGATAAAAAACGTTTAGAATATGACGTGACCACCAACAGAGCTCGCTGAGGCCCACATGTGGGTCGGGACCCCCCTGTTGGGAACCGCTGAGTCAATATTGTATAATATTATTTAGTTCTTATTTAAAAAAAATGGATTGACTATTAATAATTGCTATACTTATTTGTTTGTTTGTTCATCAGATTATGTGTTGGATCCATGATCTTGCATGAAAACACATTAAACTATGACCACATAAAGCATTAAAAAGTACATTAAAAACCAGATAAACAAAATTAATTACTTAAAAAAGCAGTGTTACTAAAACAATAATAAATATGATAGCACAAGCTGTAAAAATAATTCTAATTCAAAATATAATGTAGATACACTACCTGACAAAAGTCTTGTCGTCGATCACAGAATCATCTGTTGAGCTGCATCCCAATCATCACAAATACTGCAGAAGACCTACTGGAACCAGCATGGACTTAAGATTCTTACAGAAATCAGTCAAGTTTGGTGAAGGAAAAATCATGGTTTGGGGTTACATTCAGTATGGGGGTGTGCGAGAGATCTGCAGCGTGGATGATCAACATCAACACCCTGAGGTATCAAGACATTTGTGCTGCCCATTACATTACAAACCACAGGAGAGGGCCAATTCTCCAGCAGGATAGCGCTCCTTCTCATACTTCAGCCTCCACATCAAAGCTCCTGAAAGCAATGAAGGTAAAGCTGCTCCAGGATTGGCCAGCCCAGTCACCAGACATGAACATTATTGAGCATGTCTGGGGTAAGATGAAGGAGGAGGCATTGAAGATGAATCCAAAGAATCTTGATGAACTCTGGGAGTCCTGCAAGAACGCTTTCTTTGCCATTCCAGATGACTTTATTAAGAAGTGATTTGAGTCATTGCAGAGATGTATAGATGCAGTCGTCCCAGCTCATGATGGAGTCAGACACAATATTTACTAATAGTTTCCACTGCAGCATGACTTTATATTCTATACTGGACATTATTTCTGTTCAGTCACAAGACTTTTGTCTAAGCAAAGTCAGATCTTACTGTCCTAATTAAATCATTAATAATCAAGGCATGATCATATTTTATTGTGGTCAAATAAGCGTAATCTAGAGGCCTTTGCCTTTCATATAAGACACTTCTGATACTAAATGATCAACTAGAAGTCAAGTTATTATTTGCTGTTCCTAAAACTTTTTGGTTTGTGTTTGTGAGTTTGTGTTGGGCAAAGACTAATCACATCCAAAATTAAAGTTTGTTTTGACGTGTGTGTACTGCATATCATTTATTACTTATATATAAACACACACATACACACGTGCGTGCATATATTTGAGAACATGTTTATATATATATATATGATTGAGTCAAATTATATATAAATTGAAATATCTATGCAAAAAAAATGTACAGCTTTGTTTTTTATGTTTGCATTTTTTCTTTGAGGTTTTATGCAGTGAAACACCAAAATAAAACTAATAATAAATAATAGACTAATAATAAACAAGAAAAGAGTTTTTTGTACTCATTTATTATTTTATAATCAGTAAGAAAACATGCAAAAAAGTACAAAATCACTCACTCGCCACTCATAATAAGTGTGTATAGAATAAACCAGTATCCGATCCCACTAATAACAGAATAAATACAGAACAAAGGAAACTAAAATACACAATCTAGAGCATTTATCAAATCAGATACTGTGTGCATTTAGATAAAATACTGCTTTAATTTCAGGCTCAGATATTGATCTACAGTTCAGTGACGTCCTAATGAAACCTTTTATAGATGCAATATAGCAACTGTACAGTATATCTAGCATTAATTCACAGTCTTACAGCATTAATCTGCTGGTTTTGAGGTATTAAACAACTGATTGCTATAATAATACTGCTAATGTCAATGATGTTTGGCATGTGTTTATCTAGCTTTAGTTAAAATAGAGAAAATAAAAAGACTAGAAATATTGGCACTGGAAATGAGGATGCTGATGAGAAACTTCATCCTGAGCCCTAATCGTTTATTCACAAGTCCAGCGAAGGAATTTTGGATATTTTGGCAAGGGAGATGAACTGTACGGTGTGTGTGTGAATGCAAGATATATATCATTTAGTCACCCTCGTGTTGTTTCAAACCCACATGGCTTTGTTTCTTCTGTAGGACGCAATATGAGATGCCCGCATATTTATGATAAAAAAATTATAACAATTAAAGCCAATTTAAATTAATATACAACTTGAAAAATTCTTGTTTGAGCTGCACAAATTGCCCATTATATTAATGTATATATTAATATCATTGCTATTATTATTATTATTATTTCTACAAAGTATTAGACATAAAATTACTATTGCTAAATTGAACTGTTGCATAAAACATATTTTTAAAATAATATTAATCAGCATAGCCTGCATATAACATAGAGGTTGTCAAATTATAAGTTTTATTTTTCTTTAAAAAATGTATTAATTAATTAATTAATTAATTAAGAGACCACTTGAAAATTCTCATTTTCTTGGGATGTTCTGGATTTATTAGGTAAGTGTGAGTGAAATGATAATATCTGTGGTTTTCTATAATGCTCTGATAACATTTCTCACAAATTTCTAATAAAATATTGTAATTTAGAGCATTTTTTCAGATAATGACAAGTGGCCTAAATAATGTTTTACAATTTTGGTATTGGAAATCAAGATTATTCTAACAAATATCTATTTTTGATATATTTTTAAAGGTAAATCATTGGTATTTTGTTATATAAAAACAAATAGACCCATCTGAAATCACACACACACACTCATACACGAATAGACCCGTCTGAAATCACACACACACACTCATACACGAATAGACCCGTCTGAAATCACACACACACACTCATACACGAATAGACCCGTCTGAAATCACACACACACACACTCATACATGAATAGACCCGTCTGAAATCACACACACACACACTCATACATGAATAGACCCGTCTGAGGCCAAGGAGAGCCTAACGTACTGCAATTTAAGAAAACGTGCCATAAAAAAACGCCAGCAATTTGAGAAAAGATCTTCATCCTTTTGACAGCATACTTGCTGCAAATCCTCACAATGCAAACAATTTCAAGAATTCACACTTAGCTCATGATTTACACATAGCTTGTTTGGCATGCTGTCCCGGGAGACTCTCTCTCCCTTTCGCAGGGCGAGGGGAGATTGAGCTCAGGTCGATCTCAAAACTCCCCCGCTGCTGAAGCTAATGCCGAGTTCAGACTGCATGATTTTCAAAGTAGTCGTGTCACGGATGTTTTCACACTGCATGACTATCTGGGCTTGCGTTCTGTCAGTGCTGTGTTTACACTGTAGGATGGATCGGCGACAGGAGAGTTCACACTGCATGACTTTAAAATAGGAAGAATCACAGACAACTTTGTCCAAACTACGTCTCACAGCCAAACAAACGCGAGAAGTGACATGGAAACAACGAGAGATCACGTAATATATCTTTCGTTATTAACTACATAATGGAAAAAGAAGGCTTAATTTAGCTTAAGAAACTTGTGTTGCTCACCTGGCTTTTGAAGAGAATTATCAATCTCTCCTCAACTTTAGATTTGCTTTTTGACCTGATTGTGATATTGCTCAGATGACATGTCAAACAGACACAGTGCTCCTGCAAATTTTACACTCATTTTTCCTCCATTTCTTGGGTCCAAATAAACTGAAAATGAGCGCTTTTAGCTTCTCCCCCAGCCTTCCGCTGGCCTGCAGGTACCCACACTAGTGGATGCTGCTCTCTCATTGGCTGTAGGTGATCGTCGATGTTATTTTCAGTCAGAACACATTCACACGGCATGATTTGCATCGCAGACAGATCCAGATATTTAGCATGCCAAATATCTCACGGGTGGCGGCGACTCATCTGCGATTCTCTCATAACGCTTCCTTTACAGTTCACACTGTGTGATTGTCACTCGCGTGCACGAGCATCGATTTGCCTGTGATTTCTGGCATTTGTTGGCGATTTTTAAAAACCTGTAGGCGAGTCAAAATCAGGGCTAAAATCATGCAGTCTGAACTTCCTGACAGTAAGACATTTAGAAAAATTAGGCTTATTTTGTCTATAATATAGAGCATATTTGGATGGTGGGAGGAACCCAGGGGAAACCCACACAGACATGGGGAGAACATGCAAACTCCGCACAGAAATACCCGATGGCCCAGCAAGGACCTGACGCCATTGGTATTCTTGCTGTGAGGCAACAGTGCTAGTCACTGGGCCACCGTGCCGCCCATTCTGGATAAAGTGGAAAAAGGGGAGGAGGAGGGATTCTTCCAGACGAAGATTGTTGTAGAAAGGAAATGAGGATATATATAGTGACTTGGGATCCTTTGATTGGAGGATCGTGATTAGCTGATGTGGGCCAGCTAGGTCAATCATGAGCACATGTTCCTCTCGAAATTAGTTTAATATTAAACTTGTTATTAAAATGTCCTGCATTTTCTCACAACGCAAACAATTTACATAAATGCGCTGAATTTTCTCACAACACTTGCAAAAAAAACAAACAGAACACAACAGAAATGTTTCAAGGGGACCCAAAAACATGACGGATGCTGCTGTGCCATGACTATAGGGTGCATCCGAAAACGCCTACTACTTAGTAGGTTCACTATTGTCACTTATTTGGCAATTAGAAAAAATAAAGTGCGTTCTTTACAGTATGAATGTGAGTAGTATTAATGGAACTCGCACATACTACAACCGCCATTTTGTCATGATCACGTGACCAACCCACATCAGTTGCGTTACTTCAGTCCCATTTATGAATTCTCTCACGGTGCATCATGGGATAGCATAGCATCCATCTGATGTGCACTTTAGAATGTCGCCAGAAGTAGTAAGTCATCCGGGTACTTCACTACTGTTTTTCTAATACTGTGAATTTGGACATACTACTCGGTAATATATAGTATTGAAGTATGCAGTTTCGGATGCAGCTTATGGCTGTTTCTCAATATGCGTTCTTCAGCGATCTTGTATCCTCGTATTCTCGTGTAACACCAAAGTTTAGTTCTAAAACTCAAGACCAACAGAGGACGGATGAAAGTTCCTGGATGCTTCTTGATATGGAGGATGCACCGATGCAGACTTGAGCACCGAACTTGCTTTAGAAGTCCCAGAAGTCATTGCGGCTGAATACAGGAGGTGGGAAGCGCAGCATTCTATACCTGTTTATTATTGAAGTTCAGAGATAAAACTTATTTATCTCAGTAGTTCCCCTATATGAGACAGTGAAAGTAAACATTAACAGGATAATCTTTATAAAGGCATAAACACATTAAGGGTGTTTATTTGCTGAAATTTGCATTAAAATCTGTTTTATTTGTATTGTGCAACGTATATTTGTGAGGTTTTTGTGTGCATGTTAAATATATTGAAAATGGAAAAACAATAAATCATTGTATGAACGCTGTAATGTTTCAATAATATTCTGTTTTAAACGTGTGAAGGTCATGTGACCATCAGGATGAAACCAACATCTCATTACTCGTTCTGTGTTCTTGGGTCTCCCGAGTTTGTTCTTTCGAGGTGACCTGGCAAGTCCGGTCTTCACAAGAACATGTGTACGTACTCTGCGTTTTTAAAATGAGAAACTATTGCCTGTTGTTCAGTGAAGTTGTAGGTGATCTTTGAAAGGAGAGTTTTTTGTTTGTTTATTTTAACAACCTTGTATTTTGTCTTTTATTAGCCTAAATAACAATAACCTAAATAGCTGGGTCCGTCACATTTTTGGCTCCCCTAGAAACATTTCCGTTGTGTTCTGTGCTATTTGCAAGTGTTGTGTGAAAATGCAGTGCATTTTATTAAAGTGTTTGCGTTGTGAAGATTGGTCAAACGGATGAAGATCTTTGTCAATTTACTGGCGTATTTTGTAATTGCATGAGTTAATCTCTCTCGAGCACGATAATGTTCTGGCTAATTGTCATTTTACACTCTAAATGACAATCTTTTATTTTTCGACATTGAGAAGAAATGTCATCAGTAGTATGCAGAAAAAAATGTAATTATGTTTTACATCATTTATAACTATAAATTCATATATGTGTATGTATATTTGTGTGTGTGCAGGTTTATGGGGTTTACAGGGACACAAAGTATTAAAAAAATTGAAATTCTGTCATCATTTACTCACCCTTTACTTGTTTGCGTTCTTTCGTCTGCTAAACACAAAAGAAAATATTTTGAAGACTGCTGAAAACCTGTAACCATTGACATCCATGCTATTAGTTTTTCCTACTATGGAAGTCAATGGCTTTCAGCTTTCTTCAAAATATCTTCTTTTGTGTTTAACAGAACTCATAAAAGTTGGGGGAGAGTAAGTAGTGAGCAAATTTTAATTTTAGGGTGAACTACCCCTTTAAGGTGGTAAAGTTAAGATTTGGGGTTTCCAATGTGTGTCCCTGTAAATCACTAATAAAATACGTTTCAGCATCAAATGCTTTTGGAGGAAAGATCAAGATCCCATAATGCAATTCAAAAGCACTTTTTATACTATAGGGCCATATAATAACCTTTTCACTGTATAATACAATACATAACGCCTTTGGCGTGTCCCTGTAAACCATGTATACAAGTATGTATGTGTATGTGTGTTTGTAAGCACATGAGGGTGAATAAATGAAAAACTCTCCCTTTAAAAATGCTCTCTGATTATGCTGTAAACATTACGTCTCATGTCCAGCGGCAGCGTTTCCTCTGATACATCTCTCGATCAGAAGAGCATTCATCGGATTCGCTCTCGGAGGCGGAGTCAGGCCAGAAGGAGGTGTGGCCTGAGTGTGCATAGGAGGGGCTTAGACCTTCGTTCCCCGGTTTATAAGCTGAATTAGCATCATTTACCTTCCTCCCGCCGCTAGAAACAGACAATGGCGGATCACAATAAAGACAAGAAGCAGAAATGTGCTGAAATTCAGGATTAAGAAATGAAGTGTGATCATTAACAAAACCACAGCAGATGTCAGAAGGAGAGGACGGCTCAAGATAGCAGGTTTCATCACACACAGCATCTTGATAATGTAAATCATCTGAACAGCAATCGATGTATACAGAGGCGGAATCTAAAGGATCGTCTTCATCAGGGTTATCAGGGAAAGAGCTAGAAATAAAGACACGTTCATTGGTGTCAACGGGATCATGGGAAGGAAAGAGGCTTGTGTATTGATCACAGTGGCCTTCTTCTGTTTTGGTGGTTGTTTCTGTGCAGCCGAGGGTCAAAACCCAGCCCAGCTGATTGGCCAGCAGCAGACGCAGACCCGGCGGCAGCGGCAGCACACGCAGAGCGTCTGCGCAGGCTGGCAGCATTCGGCGTAGCTGTGTACAGCACAGATACTGCAGTGTGGTGGGCGCAGAGTGTGAACGGATCAGCTTCATGCTGCTCTTGGCTGCAGTCGAACACACCATCGGATACAGACGCTTATTTTGCAAGTGAGTGGCCGCAACGCCTGACAGAACCATAACAGACAGACAGACAGACAGACAGACAGTTGGAAATATAGAAGAGGAGACACATTCAGACAGAAAGAAAAGTGTGTGCAAAACGATTCGTCTCATGGGAAATTCATATTTTTTTCAAATATTTCACAAGTGATGTTTGACAGAGCAAGAAAATTATTCATGGTATTTCCTACAGGCCTATAGCCAGGGGGGGTTTAGGGGGTTCAGAAGACCCACCCCTCACTGACAAAGGTTTAGAATTTGTCCCATACATGAGCTCATTTGTCTTGCAATGCCATCATTAATAGTGAAAATAACTCATCGAAAAAGGCTTTAAGACCAAGCGAGACCCTCTGTTGGCTGTGGCTTCGGTGTGTCTTCAGCTAATCAGTTTTGGCCAATGCTAACAAATATTTTTATTTTACAATCTGACATAGGAGAAGTCACCTTTCGCTACTGTATTGTATTTAAAGAGAGAAAATATTTTACAAATAACTTTTATTCTAAATCTTGGACCTTACTCTTAAAACAAAAAATGACTATTAAAAAGGTGTGTGGCTAGTTTATTTGCCTAATAAATGACAATAGGCTTCAGTTTTTTATTTAAAACTTTCTAATGATAAATGACGCAATACATTTTTATAAAAAAATAAGTATTATTCATATTTCTTTACTCTAAATCTTTAAGAAAAATTTTGATACATCAAAAAGTGTGGTTTTTATGACATACAACAAGCTAATCCAGCTAAAGATGCAGTAAAATGCATTTAAATCTCATAATTAAACAGAAAATAAGGCGAATAACTGCAAAAAGGTCCACTTTTTGAGAAAAAGAACCACCCCTTACACCAGGCTGGCTATGGGCCTGTGCTATAATATTTTGTTCTTCTGCAAAAAGTCTTATTTCTTTTATTTGGATTGGATTAAATGTAGTTTATGATTTAAAAAAAAATATTATTAGCATCTTTTTTATTGCCTACAGAACAAAACACTGTTGTTCAATGACTTGCCTAATTAACACAATTAAGCCTTTAAATTGCACTTATATAATATCTTGCAAATTAAGTCGTAAAATAATACGTACCAATGTTTGACAGAGCAAGGACATTATTCAGGGTGTTTCCTATAATATTTTTCTTCAGCAAAATGTCTTATTTCTTTTATTTGGATTGGAATAAATGTAGTTTAAATGTAGTTTTTTAAATATTATTAGTATTTTTTATTGGCAACAAAACAAAACCCTGTTGTTCAATAACTTGCCTAATTACCATAATTAAGCCTTTAAATTGCACTTATACAAGTATCTTGCAAAATAATTAGTAATATATTATATACTGATGTTTGACAGTGCAAGGAAACTTTTCTCTGGAAAGAGTCTTTTTTATATTTGAATCCAAAAGGTTATTAACTTTTTGTAAACATTTTTAGGTGAATATTATTAGCATTTTTTTTAATTCGCTACAGTCCAAAACACTGTCATTCACTAACTTGCTTAATTAACATAATTAAGCCTTTAAATTGCACTTATACTTGTATTTTGCAAAATAAGTAGTAAAATATTACATACGGATGTTTGACAGTGGAAGAACATTATTCACGGTATTTCCTATAATGTTTTTTCCTCTGCAAAATGTTTTATTTCTTTTATTTTGATTAGAATAAAAGCAGTTTATGAATGTTTTTATATACAATTTTAGATCAATATTATTAGCATTTTTTGATTGGCTACAGAACAAAACACTGTTGTTCAATGACTTGCCTAATTAAAGCTTTTAAATTGCACTTATACTAGTATCTTGCAAAATAAGTGGTAAAATATAAGTAAAATATAAAATACTGATATTTGACAGAACGAGGACATTATTCAGGGTATTTCCGATAATGTTTTTCTTCTGCAAAAAGTCTAATATCTTTTATTTTGATTGAGTTAAAAGCAGTTCATGAATGTTTTTTTACAATTTTAGCTCAATAATATTCATTTTTTGTTTCGCTACAGAACAATGACTGTTGTTAATGAACAACATTGTTGTTCAATGACTTGCCTAATTAAACTAGTCAAGCCTTTAAATTGCACGTATACTAGTATCTTGCAAAATAACACATACTGTCATCATGGCAAAGACAAAAAAGAAATAAATTGTCATGAATTAGCTATTAAAACTATTATGTTTAAAAATGTGTTGAAAAAGCTCTGTTAAGCAGCACTTAGTAAATATTTGAAAAAGAATTTAAAAGTCACAGTAGAGTTAATAATTTTTGCTTTAGCTGTATGTTTGTCTCACCGATGCAGCGGCGGTTCTTGTAGAAGCTCAGGGTGCCGTGCCAGCCGTCCAGATGAACACCGATTATGGATCCTTGACCAAACCGTGAAGAAAAGTTCACCTTTGAACCTTTATGGTGGAGGTGACCTAAACCAGGATAACATAGATGAAGACAGGGAGTTCAATACGTACAAATGCCACCACTAAATATCTCAATTTTTAGGTTGGTTAAGTGATATTTAAAATAAATGTTCTTATTTAAAGGTTCCAAGAGTTCACACTTAGCTGATGATTGAGAAGTAAGAGCGTGTTTGGCATGCTGAGCCCGGGGCTCCCTCCTATTTCATCGGGTGAGAGGGGAATATTTAGGGCGTACTCACACTATGTACAATTGCCTTGAATCCTGCCGAAGCACGTTTGTCACCCCTCCCCTCTGCTCCTATGCCCTGCATTCACATTGCATCCGAGCATGCTTACATCATCGATGAGGCGCTATTCAGTTTAACAGAAGGGAAGCGCTCTCGCTCTGCACAGTGGAGTTTTCTTGAGTTATATTATTTTAGTTGTTTGATATACAGTGACACAGTCGCCAAACAGATCAGCCACTTTTGACGCTCATAAATAATCATAAAAGTTCTCATGTTGCAGGTACTAGGAGGTTTCCTGAAGGTACAGCTGACATGCAGCGGGGGATTTGCGTCTTTAATAAACTACGACAGTTCACGTTTATTGACTAGTATGAATGATTAATAAATCCATATGAAGCAGTCCTTTAAAAGTCACGTCTCGTCTTCAATTTCAGGCTCTGGCGCGCTTCGCACTCACACTACAAGCGTACTGTGCCAAAGCCCAAGTGAACCGCGGTCTGGCACACCTCTTCCAACCGGCCAACTGAAACGCACCTGTGCCCAATTCAGAGCACTCAAACTTGTCAAACGAACCGGGAAACGCACCTGGGCACGATTCGGATAGTATAGTGTGAGTGCGCCCTTAGTTAAGAAGGAGTAGGTGAGGATAGGGGAATTCTTCAAGGCGAAGATGAAAATCTGGCTATTTATACGTACTCAAATTCATCTGATTGGAGTATAGTTTAATTGCTAATGCGAGCCCGCCATGGTCAATCATAAGCACTTGATCCTCTGGAAATTTGTTTATATATAAACTTCTCATAGTATTGCAATTGTTTTTCCAGTGATAACTTCAGTCTTTAGTATCACATGATCCTTCAGAAAGCATTCTTATTTGATGTTATTAAACTGTTATTAATATTGAAAACAGTTGAGATTTTTGTGGAAACCGTGCAATATATTATATTTTCATAATTGTTTGATTAATTAAAAGTAGGGCGGCACAGTGGCTCAGTGGATAGTTTGAGTCACAGCTGGGCCAGTTGGCATTTCTGTGTGGAGTTTGCATGTTCTCCCCGTGTTGGCGTGGGTTTCCTCCGGGTGCTCTGGTTTCCGCCACAGTCCAAACACATAAGCTATAGGGGAATTGATGAACTAAATTGGCTGTAGTGTATGAGTGTGTGTGAATGAGTGTGCATGGGTGTTTCTCAGTACTGGGTTGCGGCTGGAAGAGCATCCGCTGGGTAAAACATATGCTGGAATAGTTGGCGATTCATTCCGCTCTGGCGACCCTTAATAAATAAGGGACTAAGCCGATGGAAAATGAATGAATGAATAATAAAAAGTTAAAACAGCATTTATCTATTTTTTGTAACATTTTAATTGTCTTTACTCTCACTTTTGACTTATTTATAGCACTGATGTTGAATAAAAATGCTATATTTGTTGAATAATGATGCTAATTTATTTTTTTTTATGTAAAAAGACAACAGGATATATCAGGTGGACATAAGTCTTTACAGTTTTTAGGGGGTGATCTCTGACCTGTGTAGGACAGACCCCAGCTGTCCTCATCTGTGCCCAGCAGACTGCAGAAACTATGCTTGAACTGATCCAGGTTCACTTCTGATGTCCCGATGCCAACCATCTGCAATCATAAATATTCATAAACACATATTTAAATATTCGTTTCCATTCCAACTGTTTACTGGAGTAACAAAATATTGGATTGTAGAATATTGCATCTCTCATTTAGTTTTGCGATTGATTTCTATTGTTTTAGTTGGTTTAGTTTGGTTTTGGTAGTGGTTTTGATTGTTATGATTTAAATGGGTCCTAATATGCCCCTTTTTACAAGATGTAAAATAAGTCTCTGATGTCTCTAGAGTGTGTGTGTGTGTGTGTGTGTGTGTGAAGTTTCAGCTTAAAATACCACACTAATAATGCTTCATGACTCATTGAAACTGACCCTTTTAGGCTTTGATCCTAATTGTGGCGTTTTAGACACTGTCGCTTTAAATTCAAATTAGATTGTGCTCTTTTTAAAAGAGGGCGGAGCTACAAATGCCTATGTGTCAGCATAGTGGCAGATTCAAACAGGAATAATGGTATTTCTGTGAAAATGTGTGCATCTGTGTCTCAGAATGTATAGAGACTACAGTGTTCATTTGTGCTTCATCTAAATCTCCACATTTATAATCCTCTCAGTCACTGACATTAACTTTGGCAGCTCAAAACTCTAATGCCGGATGGCGGTTTATGCTAATGAGAAAGAGATGATCACTAATGGGCAGGGCTTTCTCCCACTGATGGCACGTACAAAGGGAAAATGTCAATCAAAGTGTTTCTGCAGACTGTTTCTATTAAGTCTGATTATAAATAATAGGATTAATACATTTTTACCATTAGATGCTGGTAATATTCACACACTGCTGACACACAACTTTAAACCCCGTATAAAAGTGATGTAAATATGTCACTTAATTTATTGGAGCCCAGGAAGACTAGCCAGTACATTGATGGTAGAGACTAATGTGGATGTAAATAAACACTAAGGAATCTCTTCATATGTCACCATATCAGTGCCGTAGACGGGAGAGGTCATCTTGATCTCCCAGAAGTGCTGGCCATCGCTGAGGGCCTTGGAGCCCCTGATGGCGGCTGTCCCGCAGCTGTACTCCGAGTGGAAACTCACCGTCCGGTTCCAGCAGCTCAGAGACACAGAGGAGGATTTATCTTCCTCATCCCAAACCCAATCACACCCTGAACACACAAATTCAGTATTAGTCACACGTTTCATGTACAGGAACAATATCCGCTGCCTATAATGATGGTTTTCAGCACATAATATTTGACTAGATATTTTTCAAGATACTGGTATTCAGATTAAAGTGACATTTAAAGGCTTAACTATGTTAATTAGGTTAATTAGGCAAGTTATTGAATAAGAGTGGTTTGTTCTATTGACAATTGAAAATAATACTGACCTTAAAATTAGATTTCAAAAATATTAAACTACTTAAAAACTAAAAAAATAAGACTCCCGAGAGGAAAAAATATAGGAAATTAGTGGTGTGAACCTACACTGGTCTCACGGTTCGGTTCGGTTACGATTATCATGCCATTGATTCGGTTCAATCTCGGTGCATCACGGTGCATTGACGATGCTTTCCATACATAATTAGATTTTTTCTTTACAACACAAGATTTTTTTTTTTATAAAAATCTATAATAAATATGTTTATATTTATATATTATTTGTAATACAATTTTGTCCTTACAAAGCAGTAATATATAGGAACTGTACCTTTAATTTTACCTGCTCAAAAAAATGAGAGTGAATGTTTTAGACAAAACTCCGACACATGCACAGAAGACAGCACGAGCATTCATAACAAATAAACTCATGTAAATATGATCCCTCTTGCTTTTTGAGGGATGGCAAGTTCTTACTCCCCTATGATTGGTCATTGTCTTCACCCGCTCAACAGAAAGGGCTGCGGTTAGAAATGAAAGCACCCCATGAGTGACGTGGGAAAAACAGCCGCTGGTCAGTCTATATGCGCATAATATGCGGTTATCAGGTAATCCGTAATAGAATAAATACAATACAATAAACTCGCACCACAGGCACACTTGTGTCTGGATCCACAAGTAACAGCCGAGAGGAGAGGAAACTTTACCTTAGAGAGAGATGGTGTTTTACAGCATTTCTCCCTAGTAGTGAAATAGCGGCTCCTGCTTTACCATTCCTCATTGTCAGTGAAAGATCTGCTTTTAAAGTAGTAGGAGTGTTGTATTTACTCACCCTCGCCTCCTTTGCCATAGTACTCTACTGCTACATCGCACATAGGAGATAAATGACGTCAGCGCGTAATAACCGGTTATGATCTATTACTGAACCAATATCGAATTGTCCCCATCTGCATCGGGTGCACCGAAGAAACGATTAATTTTGACACCCCTATAGGAAATGCTGGAAATCACTTGGGAAATAATTAACATTTCAGAGCAGGATGACTCATTTTGACCGTAGATGTTTGAAAGCCAAACGTTTAAAAGGTAATGAGAGTTATTCTAGTGACAATCCCACAAATGCTTCTGGCAGTGAACCACTCACCCTGTTCCTCCTCTCCGCAGGTGCAGCTGAGGGTGTACGGGCTAATCTGGGCATCTGAGCTGAGTTCAGTCTGAGCGGGACACTGGCAGAACGACTCTCCCGTCACGGGCACCACGGGGGGCATCTCGGCTGGCACACACACCGTCACCTCCTCATACCCAACAGAGTCAGCCTGCACACACACACATACACAAAAAAACTGATGAAACAGGTGAAATATCTAGGTGGCATTAAAAAAAATGAAATTGAAATTAAATTAAAGCCTGTTTTGCATAAAAGTCTGCATCGATTTAAATTTGCTGAAACATTTATGTCAGTATGTTAGTGTACTTGACAAATAGGTAGTAAAAAATGCTTACAAAAAGTTATATTTATGTGGTGTGAAGCCTGAAGTTTGAGAAAAATATAAAGGGAAATTAGAAAAAAAAAGAAAATAGGATTTTTTTTTTTTACTGAACTGTACCATAAAAATGAACAAAAACAACTCTTAATATTAAAGAAATAGTGTGAGAGCAATAAAACAGGGAGGTTTCACACTTAAGGACAACAAATCTGAACAATTCATAGTGGTCCCAAAAACGGGGGATTACGGAAAACAAATAAGTATTTAACAATTTACTGCATTTTAAATGACTTATTCTTGTTTGTCTTGGGTGGCAGTGAAAATTCAAAGTCATGTTAACATCCCACTTCCAAATGAATATTGAGTAGTGGGGTGGGGGGGGAGTGTCTTTCTGAACCAGCCACTGAACCTTGCACTGAACGCTGAAGCAGTTTGTTTTTTTTCAGATTTTCTGATTTCACTTTATTTATTCAGTTGAATAACTTGCACAGATTAATTGTTCACCTAAAGAATAGCAATGTGCAAAATAAACATTGTAAATTTTGATTTCCCACAGGCTACTTTAAATTTATCAGTATGAAGCTGTAAACATTTCATTTGAGACTCTGATTGGCCACTGGCCCAGGTAATGTATAATAATAAGTGGACAGAAATAAGTGCAGCATGTGAGATTGAGTGACAGACTCATGTTCACCTGTGAGCCCACAACCTGCTTCTCTTCTGACATGAGGGCTGTGGTGAGGGGCGTGGCTTCAGTCGCGTTTGTGATGGGCGTGACTTCAGTCTCTTTGATGATGGGTGTGGCTTCAGTCTCCGGAACATCTTCATTGACAGCATACTTATTCCAAGACATTCCTGAAACACAAAATATGTTCATGTTCATCAGTTTGACTGTATGTTTGCATTTATCTGTTTCTATCTATCTATCTATCTATCCGTCTATCTATCTATCCGTCTATCTATCTATCCGTCTATCTATCTATCCGTCTATCTATCTATCTATCTATCTATCTATCTATCTATCTATCTATCTATCTATCTATCTATCTATCTATCTATCTATCTATCTATCTATCTATCTATCTATCTATCTATCTATCTATCTATCTATCTATCTATCTATCT
>CAIGQZ010032287.1:2839750-2849846 GCA_903798205.1 Danio tinwini
TATAAAAATAATTATATATATATATATATATATATATATATATATATATAATTAAATGAATTATGAATCATTTAACAACCAGACATAAATCATTAAATAAACAAATAAAAAATGTTGACAAAAAATTAATTAATTATAATAATTATTAAAATAACAATATATAATTAAAAACTAAATTAATAATTAAAAAAACAAATTAAAAATATATAAAAAAAATAATAAAATATTAATTATTTAAATAAAAATACATAATTAAAAATAAAATTGAATCATGAATCATTTAATAAACAAACTAATGTAAGTAAAATAAATAATAAAATATTTATAATAAATATTAAAATAAAAATATATAATTAAAATACAATTAATCACAAATTATTAAATAAACGAACAAATGTATATATAAATATAATAAATATTTAAAATAAATATTTAAATATAAAATTAAACGTTATGCATTATGTTATATAGTGTTAATAATGCGTTATATACATTTTATAATATAATTTATAGCCATATTAAGTTTAATGGCTATTTCATGGCAAATTTTCATGGGTTTAGGGCTGGGGTAGGGGTTATTGCTAGAAGAGATAAAGCTGTGGCTGGAAGTTAACAATAATTATTTTATATTATTTAATAAATTACCCATTAAATTGTATTTTATTAATATCTACCCCTACCCCAACCCTCACAGTAATGTAAAAACAGTAATTATACAGAGTATTATTGATATTAATATTTAATTACTCATTAAATTGTATTTTATTAACGTCTAGCCCTACCCCAACCCTAAACCCAACCCTCACCAATGTAAAAATATTAATTCATGTTGTACAGTCACAAAGATGATGCTGTATTGATGTGAGTATCAGCAGCTGTATCCCTTATAGACTTTACCACCTCACCTCCAAATGCAGAAGCAAATGAGCAAAAGCTTTATTGAAGATTACAACAACAAACTCCTTTTGTCAGTGGATTAACTTGCAGGATTAATTATTCACCATAAGAATACAATGTGAGCAAGCAAAATAAACATTGTACATTTAGATTTCAAGCGTATTAAGTGCATTTTTCCTTTAAGTGTTTTACATATATTTGATTTCAGTAAGTGTTTAAATAACAAAATGGTCTTAGTTGTTGTTAATATAATAGCAGCGGCAGTGTTTGCGTGTGGGACTCACTTGTACAGAGTGATCTTGTCTGAAATGCTGTTAGCGATTAGCACGGCCACCACCAGCCCGTATATAGCTATAATTCCCGCCATGACCACAGGAATGATGGACTTCATGATCAGCTCCGGACGCATCACAGACATGGCAGCGATTCCTGTGCCGCTCTTCGCCGTGCCGTACGCCGCGCCCAATGCTGCACACACACACACACACACACACACACACACACACACACACACACACAGGTTGGATTACTCTTTCTGCATGTTTTCAATCAAAATATGAATCCCACATTATATTCAATAAATGCAAACTCAGGCCTAATAGTTAAAGGTTTCCACTGACTGGTACAGTACGGTACGGTACAGGTTGGTACGGGTCACCTTTATCAGGCTTGCTTTCCACTGCTAAAAGGGTACTAAAGGTTGGTGTATGACAGAAAGTTTCAGACGACGCCATTCTTGCTCAAGGAAATGTCAAAGCAAAGCTGTACTGGTCGTAAGAAGGACTTCTCACAACACAGATGCTTTATACACATAAATACTTGTGTATAAATGTTCATTACTAACCTTTCTATGAACATGATTTGATTATAACTGCTGATCAATGAGAGTGCAAAATAGCCTACTGTAACGTCTGTGATTATATTAAATAAATAAATAAATGCAACATATATAAACACATACAGACCATTACAGTCTCCGATATGTTACCAATTACAGAAAGACTACACACAGCATACGTTTAGTCCTTATTTAGGTTCAAAACAGCAGGAAATAGAGCCCAGTCAGTGCAGACCTCTCATGATTAAATGTGTCTGTACTCTTCAGCAGCACGTGTAGCCTCTTGTTAGAAAGTAATTCCTTCATTCCGAGTTCATAATAGTCCAAAAGGTGATAATAATAGTTAAACATGGCAGTTTGTTCACGTTTGCTGAAATAATAATGTGCTCCTTTTTTCCGGCTTCTCTTGTGTTTTTGTGCGTCACTCTCGCGTTTGTCAGTTTTTGTCAGGATCAGGTTTCAAAAGCACGTCAATAATCAAGCGCACGTTATTATCATCAGCTCAAGAAGTTTGTTATTTCAGATATAGACGCGCAAGCAAAAAAGCAAAACCGCTCGCGCTTTAGACTGGCTCGTAAAAAACTACAGGGCACAGGGTAAAATCTGTCTTTTTTGGCTTTGTGGCTGTTCATCAAGATGACGACAATGTTCATTTGAGCCCAGATCGAACAGGGCTCGTTATTATATGTTATTATATGGATATATAAGCTCTCGGCTGTGTATGAAAACATGGCGGCTCATTTGTTTTCATTCTGGCTTGTTGCATGAGCTCGTGACGTATCTCTGTAAACCAATAACATTCAGCTGAGTCTAGCTCTGCCTTTGGGACCCTTTTGGTACGCTTTCTCGTGTTTGGTACCCTTTAGAAAGGGTGCCGAAAAATTGGTATGGTACAGTTCGGTACCGTACCAGTCAGTGGAAACGAGCCAATAAATGAACACATACAGATCCTTACAGTCTCTGATATGTTACCAATTACAGATAAACTACACACAGCATACGTTTAGTCCTTATTTGGGTTCAGAAACAACATGCAACAGCCCAGTCAGTGCAAACCTCTCATCTGTATCTTTAATCTTCACCAGCACATGTGACCTCTGTTAGTTCATAATAGTCCAAAAGATAATGATAATAATTAAACATGGCAGTTTGTTCATGTTTTAGGTTACTGAAAGAATCATTTGCTCCTTAGTTTTTCCGGCTTCTCCTTTGTTTTTTTGCGATTCACTCTCACGTTTGTCAGTGTCTAAAAGGATCGGATGTCCGAAGCACTTCAATAATCAGACGGATGTTATAATTATCAGCTCAAGAAGTTCACTATTTCAAATATAGACGCGTGGCGAGCGCAAGCGAGAAAGTGAAACCGCTCGCGCTTTAGACGGCCTTGTAAAAAACTATAAAGCACAGGGTAGATTCTGCTCTTCTTCTTGGCTTTGTGGCTGTTCATCAAGATGATGACAAGGTTTGTTTGAGCTCGGGCCAACCATGGCTCATTATTATGTATATATTATTACGATGTAATGTCTTGGCTGTGTTTTTAAAAATGGCGGTTCCTTTGTTTTCATTCTCCTGGCTTGTTGCATGAGCAAGTGCCATATCTCTTTAAACCAATAGCGTTCAGTTGCGCGTCTTGCTCTGCCTTTTGGTACCCTTTTGTTGTGCTAGGTACCTTTTGCAAAGAGTGGTACGGTATGGTATGGTTGGCTTTTAGGTACCTTTTGACAGTCGAAATGACCATAAAAGCATACCAAACCAAACCATACTGTACCCCTCAGTGAAAACGGGCCATTATGCTCTTTTTACAAGTTGTGAAATAAGTCTATGATGTCCCTAGAGTGTGTATGTGAAGCTTCAGCTCAAAATAACACATAAATAATGTTTCATAACTCTCTGTAACTGACCCTTTTAGGCTTTGATCCTAATTGTGGCGTTTTGGTGATTGTCACTTTAAATTTAAATAAGATTGTGCTCTTTTCAAAAGAGGGCGGAGCTACAAATGCCTGTGTGTCAGCATAGTGGCAGATCCAAAACAGGACTAATGTTATCTGTGTGAAAAACTGAAAATGTCTGTGTCACTGTGTCTAAATGTGTCAGTCTATGGAGACTCAGTGTTCATTTGTGCTTCATCTAAAACTCCACATTTATAATCCTTTAAGTCTCTGACAGATGGCTGCTTCTCACTCTGGGCTGTTTATGCTAATGAGGGATAGATGGTCACTAGTGGGCGGGGCTTTCCCCCTCTGATGACACGTAGAAAGGGATAATCTCAATCTGAGTGTTTCTGCAGACAAAAAAATCTAATAAATATATTTTTAACATTAGAGGCTGGTTATTTTCACACACTGCTGACACACAACTGTGTTTAAACCTCTTATAAAAGTGATTTTTGGCATAATAGGTGCCCTTTAAATCTAGTCAGTTCCATTATAAATTCATTACTAACATCATAGAGACTCTTGATTTAAATCCAGTAACAATGATGCAGAATTATTAGGATATTTTGGAATAATATCTGAATGCAGCTTGTGTTTTGTGGGTGAAGTGTGTGTTTCAGATCCCCTGCAGAAGTGTGAGTGTGCTGCAGTTTTACACATCCCACCACTGAGTGCCTGTGAGAATCCCACAAAACCTGCCGTCGCTAGGGTGTTTTCAGAACACTGGCGATTGGTTGCTAGGGCATTTCTGTGCTGTTCTGCAAGGTTTTGAGTTGTTTGCTTATTGCATCACCCACGATGATGACAATCATTAACTGAAAGTCTCACTTTTGTCCTTTTCAACAAATTGACAGCTGAAGACAAAGTTTTAATTACTTTTCCAATATTTTCTAAGTGATGTTTAACAGAGCAAAGATATATTTCACAGTATTTTATATGATATTTTTCTTTTCTTAACTCTTATTTCTTTCAGTTTGGCTGGAATATAAAAATTAAAAACAGCTATGGTCAATTTTATTAGCCACCATTAAATAAATATTATTTCTTCATTGGCTACAGAATAAACCACTGTTGTCCAATGATGTGCCTAGTTAACCTAGTTAAGCCTTTAAACAGCACTTTAAGCTGAAAAATCTTGCAAAATAATATTATGTACTGTCATCATGGCAAATACAAACAAAAATAGGTATTATAAATTAGTTATTAAAACTAATATGTTGGAAGATGTGCTGAAAATTTTTTTCTTGCTATTAAAAACCTAGGAATATTTGAAACTCACAGGAGGGTTAATATTGTTATCTTCAACTTTTGTTTTACATGTTTAATTGCACTGCATTACAACAGCATTACCAAGTATAAAACACTGTTCATATTAAATAAGTAGAGATGCAACAAATGATTATTTTGGTCATCTATAAATTTTACAATTATTACCAGAATTCCTAGAAAGAACGACTGCAATTTCCAACAATTTTGATAATTAATCAAAAATTATATAGTTTAAATAGGTATTATTTCAACAATTAATCAGTAGGCTTTTCCTAACTGAAAATGTCTTTTTTAGAGCTAATTTATCATTGTATATATTATAGTTGATTGATTGTATAAAGATCCTATTCTATTTGCCATTCATTATAAAAATGATTGGTTTTAAATTGGTTATCTGAGGTCTAATGTAATCTTAATACTAGGCATGGGACGTTGACCGTTTTCAAGGTATATCGTGGTTTGGAAAAGTCAAGGTTTAAATATGCCAAAATTTTCTGCTATATCATTCCTAAGGTATATGTAAGATTTTTTTTGTTTGTTTTTAGGACAGCAATATCTCCAGCAGTAAAGATATCCAAAGAAAAATTGTACAGAAATCTGTGTTCTGAAACTAATGAAGACAGCAGAAGTCAATGATTCATTTGAATTATTTAGCCTGACATGTTTACTGCTCCAAAATATTTTAAATGTTTCTCAAAATAAATTATACTGTGTTCAAATGGGAAAAAAGTATTTGTTTTTTACTCAGACATTTAAAAAGAATATATTTTAGAGCAGTAATCACAATACCGTCAAACCGTGATATTTTTATCTAAGGTTATACCGTCAGAATCATATACCGGCCCATGCCTACTCAATACTCATTCACAATTATTAATTTGAATACCAGGTACAGTACTTACAATACAAGTCTATAATCACTAAAACTAACACCATAAACTATACAGGGGCAATATTAAATATCTATTAATAATATATAATAAACATTTAAAGTTAAAATGAACAGCTAATGCACATAATACAGTGTTTACAATAATAATAATATATAAAAAAGAAAACTGAAAACAATAATACATAAGATTCATCATGAATTTGAAAAAAAATGCTCCTCTTTTTATTATTACGCAGTATATATCATAAGATAATGTTTATTATTATGCAGTATATATCATAAGATAATGTTTATTATTATGCAGTATATATCATAAGATAATGTTTATTATTATGCAGTATATATCATAAGATAATGGTTATTATTATGCAGTATATATCATATGTAGTAAAAATGTACCGTGGATTTCATTCATTCATTTTCTTTCAGCTTAGTCCCTTATTTTTCAGGGGTCACCACAGCGGAATAAACCGCCATTTTATCCAGCATAGGTTTTACACAACGAATGCCCTTCCAGTCGCAACTAGGGATGCAATGATTAACCGGTTTCACTATTAACTGCGCTTAAATTCGTCATGGTTAATTAATCGTAAAGGCTTATCAACATCGCGTTTCTGCACAGAACTACACAGAACATTAACTAAGGCAAGCTCGTGGACGTTCATTATTTCAAACGCGCTCACGCCTTTTAGGCACATATAGTTGAGATGGGGGCTTTTGTGACCACAGGAACTGCAAACGGCTGAAGTTTGAGGAAGAAGCAATGAAAAGTACACAGGTTGGCAAACCCACTTAAAGTTAGAAATATTGGGGCAGATGAAAGGATCATGCGAGGAATATTAATCCACCAGCCGAGATCAATTGAGTGATTTCTGAGAGAGCGCTGTAAGACTCAGTGGATCAGCTGTTTAATGGCCCGAATCTCAGTGGGTTGCATTCACTGCGTCTTCAGAGCAAATGGACGATAAATGTAAAATCTAACAGTGTATTGATCTTTGCCAAATAAGCTCAACTTTATTAAGTTTAAACTGAAACTTCAGCTCATGACAAAGAACTGTACTGTGCAAGTGGTCATCTCGAGAATCCTGCTCTGCCCCGCTCATATATTGGGTCGGCTAACTCGCCTGCTTTTTTCCACAAACACAGAAAAATGTAAATCAGCGCATAACGAGACTGAGCCTTTAAAATGACAAAAACCCAAACCAAAACCTTTAAAGAGTAGTAGAAGTGAGACTTTTGTCCGATCTTTCTGGTTATTATGTTGACATGTGTGTATAAAAACAATAGTGCAAAATGCATATTTCTTACTGTAATGCTTCATTTTTGTTTGATGCAAACCATATTTTTTTCTCATAAAGTAACAGTGGGCCAATTTAGTTCATCAATTAAAAAAAAAACGAAGGAAACCCACGCCAACACAGGGGGAACATGCAAACTCCACACAGAAACGCCAACTGACCCAGCCAGGACTCAAACCAGCAACCTTCTTGCTGTGAGGTGACAGTGCTAAACACTGAGCCACCGTGCCGCCGCACCATGGGTTTAAACATAATTCATCAAATTAAAGGAACTTCTATTCAGATTCAGATTAAAATTGGCAATATTTACAGAGTGTTGGTCATGTGTGGTTATAAGTGTTAATTCTGTAGACCTACACACATGCACACACACACACACTCGCTGCTGCACATTACAGCCTGTTCACCCAGGAATCTTAGTCTAATCTTCATTTCCGGGATTAAAGGGTAACTCTACTGAAATACCAGCAGCTTTAACCACGATTACAACTACTACCAGAAGACAGTCACTCAAACTAGCCAATAACAGTGTGTGTGTGTGTGTGTGTGTGTGTGTGTGTGTGTGTGTGTGTGTGTGCGTGACAGATGGGCCCGTGCGATGAAGAGCAGAATCAATCCTTCAGCGTGCAGATGGACACTGTCCAAACACACACACACACACACACTACTGATTGAAGACCAGCTCTACCTGCTCTGAGAACAGCACACACACACTCACACTAAAACCAGCTAAAACAGTCGGATAATAAATGAATGATGTCAACGTTTACAGAGCAGGACTGTATCAAGAGCATTCATGATGATGCAGTTAAAATCATTATATTTAGTTATATAGTTTTATAGTTTATAATTTAACAACACATTTTGAAAGGGGTTTTTTTGGTGCACAAAAGTGTTCTTGGATCTTAGTATGATTTTAGTTGTACAGCAGAAGTCACAAGGACTGTTTTGACAATTCACTTTCTGGACTTTGAATATCCGTGATCCTTGCTCTCTATGGAGAGAGCTCTGTGATTTAATCTAAAATATCTTCATTTGTGTTCCAAACATGAAAGAAGCTCTTGTGGTTTTGTAACGACATGGTGGTGAGTAATTAATAACAGAATTTTAATTATGGGGTGAACTAACTCTTTAAGCAATATTCATCCAGACCCAAAAATGTGCACTTTTCCAACCCACACAAAGAGAATCTTAGTTTTTAAATCTGCCAAGAAATGTAGAGAATGAATAAAAATCTTCAGGAAATTAAATATTAGCTGATTATAATATTCCAGTCTGTTAAAGTCGGCATGAAATGGAAGTTAAGATTGTCCTTTTTTCCTTATCATTATCTACATCCAGTTAAAATGGTTTCTGAACTGAGAATAAAATGTAGGGCGGTGCAGGACTTTGGTCTTTTGAAAACCCATCAGACTGTTGGAAGATGAGCGTTGCTAGAAAATCAAGGAAGATTTGAATGCCAGTTTGTACTGAGTTGTGCAGAATTACTACTACTTAAATAAGACCTGCACTGATAGCCTGCCCTAAATGTTAACCTGCCTTAAAGAATAGATAGTCGTGTCTTAAAGGACTGATAACCCTGCCCTTAAGGACTGAGACCCGCCCTTAAGGATTGTTAACCCTGCCCAAAAAGACTGATAGCCCAGCACTAAAGGACTGATAGCTCCTCCCTAAACAATTGAAAACCTTGCCCTAAAGGACTGATAACCCCGCCCAAAAGGACTCATAGCCCCACCCTAATGGACTGATAGCTCCTCCTTAAAGGACTGATAGCCCTGCCCTAATGGACTGATAGCTCCTTCCTAAATGACTGAAAATTCCACCCTAATGGACAGATAGCTCCTCCCTATTAGAATGATAGCTGCTCCCTAAAGTACTGATAGCTCCACCCTAATCGACTTATAACCCCAAACTTAAGGACTGATAGCTCCTTCCTAAAGGACTGATAAACCCACCCTAAAAGACTGAGACCCTGTTCTAAATGCTTGATAACACCACTGAAAAGGAGTGATAGCTCCACCCTAAAGGATTGATAGCTCCTCCTTAAAGGACTGATAACCCTGCCCTAAATGACTGATAACCCCACCCTAAAGGACTGAGACCTTGCCCTAAATGCTTGATAACCCCACCCAAAGGACTGATAGCTCTCCCTTAGAGGATAGCTCCTCCTTAAAGGACTGATAACCCTGCCCTAAATGACTGATAACTCCGCCCAAAAGGACTAATCGCCTCAAACTAAAGGATTGATAGCTCCACCCAAAAGGACTGAGACCCTGCCCTAAATGCCTGATAACCCCACCCAAAAAACATATAGTTCCGTTATAAAGGATTGATAGCTCTTCCTTAAAGGACTGATAACTCCGCCCAAAAGGACTAATCGCCTCAAACTAAAGGATTGATTTCTCCATCCTAACAGCAACGCCCTAAAGGACTGATAGCTGCACCCTTAAGGACTGATAGCTCCACCCTAAAGGACTGATAGCTATCTCCTAAAGGATTGATAGCTCCTCTTTAAAGGACTAATAACACTGCCCTAAATGACTGATAAACCCACTCTAAAGGACTGAGACCCTGCTCTAAATGCTTGATAACCCCATCCAAAAGGACTGATAGCTCCACCCTAAAGGACTGATAGCTATCTCCTAAAGGATTGATAGCTCCTCCTTAAAGGATTTATAACCCTGCCCTAAATGACTGATAACTCCACCCAAAAGGACTAGTCACCTCAAACTAAAGGATTGATAGCTCCACCCAAAAGGACTGATAGCTCCTCCCTAAAGGACTGATAGCTACGTGGTAAAGGATTGATAGCTCCTCCTTAATGGACTGATAGCGCCGCCCTAAAGGATGGATAGCGCGTTCTTAAAGGACTGATAACCCTGCCCTAAATGACTGATAACCCCGCCCAAAAGGACTAATCACCTCAAACTAAAGGATTGATAGCTCCACCCTAAAGGACTGATAGCAA
>CAIGQZ010032287.1:2849856-2880180 GCA_903798205.1 Danio tinwini
CCTCAAACTAAAGGATTGATAGCTCCACCCTAAAGGACTGATAGCAACGCCCTAAAGGACTGATAGCTACGCCCTTAAGGGCTGATAGATCCACCCTAAAGGACTGATAGCTACGTCCTAAAGGATTGATAGCTCCTCCTTAAAGGACTGAGAACACTGCCCTAAATGACTGAAAGCCCTGCCCTAAAGAAATGATAGTTCAGCCCTAAATTACTGATCGCCCCGCCCTCAAGGACTGATAGCTTCGCCCTAAAAGACTTATAGCTCCGCCCTAAATGGCTTCATGTGACACGAAGTGAAAAAAAGTCTTTTCGATGGAGGAAGGAAGGTTATAGTGTTTAATTAAAGATTCTGAAGGCAAGGTTATTTGTACAAAATAACGAAGTTCAAAGATACATTGCTTATAAACAAGCAGTATACATATTAAAATAAGAAAATTACATTTTGATTTCATGCCAACTTCAAGGACTAACCTATACAGATAGTTGACCTCAAGCCTATAATAGCAAGCACTGTGTTCTGCTATATAGCTAGTTTCACTAAACATGTTTATTCATATAGTACACGCATCCTAAGAGACTTACAAATGAGAGTACGCAGACTGAGCTGAGACGTGATGCCAAGTCAGGAGAGATGTGTCAGATGAAAGACCGCAACATTTCTAATTAGCTTCAGCTCTTCACAGTCGCATCACAAATAATGCATGTTCATCACGCCGGTTAGTCACAACACTCATCAAATGACTTATTCCGCAAGTAAATGTTGTAGTGTAGATCAGATCCAATGACAATGATAAGCAATTGATAGTATTCAATGTGGAAAATCATCTTAGATAAAACACAACAATTCCTTCTGACTGACAGTATATAGATCAATATCTTATATGCTTAATACCAGGAAATAAAGCAATGTTGTGGTTTCTGCTCTACATTTGTAGATACAGTAGTAATGCATCCATAAAGGAACGGGTCATGTACTGTAATAGCCTTTTTATGTGTATGTCTGAGCTATGAAAACCAACAGCATGCTTTAAAACAGCAAAATATAACCCTGCTGTTCTGTAGTTGCGTAAAAAAGTGCAAAGGCGTTCAAATATATAGCTTTAAATTGTGATGCATTTGTGAAAACAACAGGATGTACAATGTTTGTTCAAAGAGGAGGGGCTAAATAGAGAGGTCTTGGTGATGTCATCTAAAACAAGCAATTAATAAACTCGTGTTTCTAAGGAATAACACATTGCTTTTTGCATAATAAAGGCCTGTTTGCACCATCAAAAATGAAATATGTTAAAAAATATATATGATTTGAGATTTAAAAATGTAATGTAGTAATCCACATTGTTTTTATAACTAAGGCACATATCAATTATACTGACGCTTCTCCTGGTGATGAATAATAAAATAATTGATCAGAATACATTTAATTTTAAATGCACTTAATATTTCAAGTAACATATGCTACATTTAATTTCAGCATCATAGTTTGTCGGTTTGGACGATAATAATGTTATTTACTATTGCAATAATATTGTTATTAGTTATTTAATCTTGTATATACACGCTTCTACATTCAAACAGGACCCATATAACAAATTCTGTATGTAAATACTATACAATTTTGATGCTGTGTTTATTTTAAGTGAGCTTCCGACAGCTTTATACTACATTTAACATCTAAAGTAAAAAAAATCTATTAAATATATCAATAATAAATCGACTTAAGCTCCTTCTTCTCTTCACTTCACTCTCAGGTTCAGTGGCTAAACTTAAACCTGGAAGGGCAGCAAATAAAAATCCTCGTCTTTTAATCACAAAAAGACACGCTGCTGTTTTCAAGGCCCTCACTGCTGTGTTCATTAAGAAAGCAGTTCAATCTCAAATGAAATACATGGACAAAATGTCCTGGCGGAGCATTTGCTGACCTCTATTAATAAAAAAAATGCACTTTCTTCAGTCGCTACTGTGAGTACTTTAAACACACATAGCAGCTGCTGTATTAGTTTGTTTGCATTATCAAATAGATTATACAGCGACAACAAGAGCAAACAGGCCTGAAGTATCGTCTGAGAATCAACTGATGCCTCATGCTGGAAATAAAAACAGATGCATTTGATTTGATGATCTCCCTCGCTACTGTAATTTGCACGTACACGTCTGCTCATCTCAGCATTGCATGCACTATTCCTAACATATAATCTTATAATTACGGATTTTAATGTGATTTTCAATTTAAAAATCCAAAATATGTGATGCTAAAGGAAAGTCTTATATTTTCTTTGATGGGCCATACAGTTGCATACTGCATATCATCACTCATTATGACTGGTTTAATCATCTAAATTTATCAGAAAAGCTCACAGTTTGGGGTTGACCCAACAAAATGAACCAAAGCATCATCAAATATGGTACTATTATTATAATTATTAAGTGCACTACAGAAAGACTGCACCTCATCCTGTTAATCCAATCAAACTTGAGTGATGATCAATACCTGTGAGGAAACAATCAGTTTAACCTTTGAAATAAAACTATTTAACCTGCTAAATAATCCCCTGCCATGCAAAAAGGTGTAATCTCTAAATCTACCCAAACCAGAGGATGAATTTGACCCCATAGCTGGTTAAATCAGAGCCTGGTTTCATTCATATTCTGCACCATTTAATAACATGCAAATTAATATATTCAATATATCATGAAATATAGCACCAATTCTAATAAATTCAACAGCATTTATTCGACACGAATATGCATGGATTATGAGCATAAAGAGGTAATTGTGAAAAAGATTAATCATAAAATGCTATAAAATGTGTTATAAATATGCTATGAATGTTTTTATTACAACATTTCATAGAATAAGGGATGAATAACGAAACCAGAACTGACAGGATTGGATTATAATTGTGCAGTCATCATTTCTGCTGCCAAATATTAAGTTAACGATCCATAAATGTTTCTTTTAGGATAGACAATATACACAGATGTATGCAAAATAAATAAATATATAAATAGCACCAATGACATTCAATCAGATCACGAATATCCTGGCAACCGTTGAGATATATGGATTAGAGATAATATATATAGTGATAAATATAATTACGTGCGCATAAATTTAAGCATTTTGAATCATTTGTTAAAAACAAAATATATATTTTTAAAAAATATATTACCGCTGAAGACCATCGCTGCTGATGCGCCCATCACTGCGAAGAACGGCGAATATTCAGGGCTTCCCGACGACATTTTTCCTCTAATTTCACCTCACAACCCAGTAACACCGAACTAACACTGCTGGACACGAGCGAAGGTGTATAAACTAACAGGTATTTGTCTGTGAGGGTAAAGCTTTCGCTATGGAACAACGGTTTTAATAAACCCCGGTGAAATGATGGAAACTGCTCGTAACGGATCCTGTAGGGTGAATCTGCGGTACAAAATGGCCGAAAACGCCACCTGACACACCATGAAGAAAATCCCATCCGACTCATAAAAGGGGGAGGAGATCGCGAAAAAACAGGGATGCAGCTTCTGTTAGAGTCGGAGAACGAACATGACATGGATAAACACTGTAAAACAATTATAATGAAACATTTACGTGCAATGCTAACGGTAATTCAGAGGTTATATGATATGGGGCTCCCCCATTTGTAGTGAGTTTAGTGCGCTCCGCTGCGGGCTTTCCCTTTAATACTGAAGATGTTTAAATCCTTAGAATAAAAAAATCGTGCGTTTGTAATCTGGGTGTGAACACATTAGTTACATATTTTGTTTATTTAAATCATTTAATCATGCTCTAAAAATCATTGCAGCACGTATTATCTACACCAGATACACATACAACACTGGTTTCCCTTCAAAAAATAATGTAAAATAATGGCCAAAATCCCCGTGTTAAGTATGTTTTAAAGAAATCATAAGGTTTTATGCATTATGTAACTTATAATACATTATTTCCTAGACACATTACGAACGTGTGCACAGAAATATATCAGCATGCGCCATTTATGTATATTACTACGGACTTGTATGTATAATACATTAACTTCATCTTTTCCTATGTGTGAGCTTTTTAACATGATGAAATAGTGTTTGTAAGGGCGTATATGATTACTATGCACTTTACATTCGATGATATATTATTAAGTAAACTCATTTGGTCTTTTAAACGTTTTCCAACGTCTCTAATATAGCCCTCAGATGATCTACATCACATTATAATGTGGTTTCTTTACCATATGAGTGATATTATGTCACCCACGCAGTAAAGTGTGATGCAGCGGATGAGGATTCCCGAGATGAAGGTCATTCTGGCCAGTGACGTCAAGCGTAAGCCACGCCCATCGGCCCATGTCAGTAAGAATAGAAGAATATTCAAAAGAGCATATGAATAAACATGAGATTAAGCAGGGTGGGGCTATTTATTAGATGGTCTGTTTAATGCATGTTTTATTCCAAGTCAATAATGCATCGAATAATTTAAATAATAATGATGAATAATGTATTTTAGAATACAAATAATTGTGTGTGTAATTATGCCATGTTTGTGTCAGCATGGTGGACATGATTGTTCAGGACACATGAGGGAAGATCAATTAGTCTGGTCTCATTTAGCCAAAGGGAAAATCTGCATTAAAAGGTCAAATGACAGGCACACATGTGATTGAGAATTTCTCTGTGATTTTAGTGCAGAGTATTGTGGTAAAGCTGCATTTACTGATTAATCTGAGAGCCTTTTTACCTCGGTCAACTTTGATTGTTTTCATTCATTTTCCTTCTGCGTAGTTCCTTTATTCATCAGGGGTCACCACAGCGGAATGAATCGCCAACTTATCCAGCATGTTTTACACAGCGGATGCCCTTCCAGCTGCAACCCAGTACTGAGAAACCACAGGTTGTTTTGTGTTTCATAAAAAATGAATTGTATTATATTAAATCACAGTAATAGAACTATAGTTTTGCTACGACACTAATATTGAGATTTATCAACAATGATTTTTCTCAATTGAGTACACTGCAATAAATTCTTTTCTTACTTACATTTTTTGTCTAGTTTCTAGACTAAATATCTAAAAATCCTTAAATCATGAAGCATTTTCCAGACAAACGAAACATATTGTCTTGTTTTAAGAAATAATATGTCAAAATTAAGTGAGTTTTTCCCATAAAACAAGCTAAATTATATTGTTTTTCCTTTTGGCATAATATTATTTTGCTTACCCCACTGGCAGATTATTTATTAAATCATTTATATTAATAATCAATTTATATTAATATCAATTTATATTATACAAAAAAAATGTGTAGAAAATGCTTCTGGATTTAATGATGTTTAGATATTTGGGGTGGGTAAGAAAAGTGTATTTTTTGCATATGAATCAATTTATGCATAAACTCACTGGCCACTTTATTAGGTACACCTTACTAGTACCGAGTTGGACCCTCTTTTGCCTTCAGAACTGTCTTAATCCTTCGTGGCATAGATTCAACAAGGTACTGGAAATATTCCTCAGAGATTTTGCTCCATATTGACATGATAGCATCACACAGTGGCGGCAGATTTGTCGGCTGCACATCCATGATGCTAATCTCCCGTCCCACCACATCCCAAAGGTGCTCTATTGGATTGAGCTCTGGTGACTGTGGAGGCCATTTGAGTACAGTGACCTCATTGTCATGTTCAAGAAACCAGTCTGAGATGATTTGCGCTTTATGACATGGCGCGTTATCCTGCTGGAAGTAGCCATCAGAAGATGAGTACACTGTGGTCATAAAGGGATGGACATGGTCAGCAACAATACTCAGGTAGGCTGTGGCGTTGACACAATGCTCAATTGGTACTAATGGACCCAAAGTGTGCCAAGATAATATCCCCCACACCAATACACCACCACCACCAGCCTGAACCGCTGATACAAGGCAGGATGGATCCATGCTTTCATGTTGTTGACGCCAAATTCTGACCCGACCATCCGAATGTGGCAGCAGAAATCGAGACTCTTCAGACCAGGCAACATTTCTCCAATCTTCTACTGTCCAGTTTTGGTGAGCCTGTGTGAATTGTAGCCTCAGTTTCCTGTTCTTAGCTGACAGGAGTGGCACCCGGTGTGGTCTTCTGCTGCTGTAGCTCATCTGCCTCAAGGTTGGACGTGTTGTTTGTTCAGAGATGCTCTTCTGCAGACCTCAGTTGTAACGAGTGCTTATTTGAGTTACTGTTGCCTTTCTATCAGCTAGAACCAGTCTGGCCATTCTCCTCTGACCTCTGGCATCAACATGGCATTTGTGCCCACAGAACTGCCGCTCACTGGATATTTCGTTTTTTTCAGATCATTCTCTGTAAACCCTAAAGATGGTTGTGCATGAAAATCCCAGTAGATTTACTCAGATTAGCCCGTCTGGCACCAACAACCATGCCACATTCAAAGTCACTTAAATCACCTTTATTTCCCATTCTGATGCTCGCTTTGAACTGCAGCAGATCGTCTTGAACATGTCTACATGCCTAAATGCATTGAGTTGCTGCCATGCATGGGTGTAGCGGACATTTTAAAAGTGGGGGGGGGGCAGCTGAATGAGATCCAAAATTTTACATTCATTTTATAATTAATCACCTGTTTCTAAATGCTCTGTCTCTAAAAATGAGGGGGACGTATCCCCCCCCCATCCCCCCGGTTGCTACGCCTCTGCTGCCATGTGATTGGCTGATTAGAAATTGACGTTAGAGCAGTTGGACAGGTGTACCTAATGAAGTGGCCAGTGAGTGCATATTGCACAAGTATTTATTTTATGCATATTATCTACCATAGAATTTAAGGGATTCAGTGCAACAGACAATAACAAAACTCATTAAAACAGCAGAATTGAACAAAAAACATTGTAATGACAGCTTGTACAGTTTTTTATTCTTCACTTCAAGAGCAAATGGAAAGGAGAAACAAGATCACTACATGTTTGACACTATAATTTTGGGTTATTATTATTACCCATGTTTTTGCATGTTTAAGACTTTATACACACACAGAATGAGTTGCATATCACATAAACACACCACTTGATATGGAAAAACATCACAATGCATACGTACATCAAACAAACACCCATTAACAACCAGTTGTTCATCAAAGCTCTACTTCAAAGATATGAAACATCCGTACTGAAATGCATAGAAACTGGAATCAAATCATAATATTACTGATATTACTTCATAGATGACTTCCTAACATTACGCAAATTAAAACGAGTGCAAAAGAACAAAGGATAAATCATAAAACGTAATACTTCCCACTTAAAATAGTGCTGAATATGTCTTCATATAACGAGCGTAGAACATTAAACGATTAACAGAAACACTGGATCACTGCAATTCAACCTGTGCATATTTACCATTGATGTTTAGATTAACAAAACATATATCTGCATGGTTCTTCAGGATTTGGACGGAATGATTTAATCGATAACATTCAATGAGATGAATTTAAAGGGACGGTTCACGCAAAAATAAAAATGTGCAATCAAAGACGTACTGTAGGTGACCTTTTTTTTTCTTCAGTGCACATTAAACTGATTGTTCATCCAAAGACTTTAAATTTACAGTTTATTTAGTCTCTTCATCAGGCTATTGAAGATGTAGGTGACTTTCTTTCCTCAGCAAAACATTAAAGAGATAAAAAAATAAAAAAAATAAAATTTGTCTAATGCAAGTCAATGGTGATCCGTTTTAGAGGTAAAAAATTGAAGCATACAAACAAGTCTAAATCAATCAATGTGATACACTGAGATAAATGCATTACATTAAAGCAAATGATGTTTAATTTATTGCACCGATTGATCATTTTTTGCTTCGTAAGATCTGTGGATTTTATTTGGCTTAATTGCATGCATTAATTTTTAAGCTTAATAACAGGTCACCATTGACTTGCATTATATGCATTACAAAAAGTTGCATTATATGATTCAATTTCTTGCACAGATTGATCAATTTTGCTTTATGTATCATCAGAAGCCACAGGGTTTTATTTGGACTTAAATGCATGTGTTTATATTTAATCTTAATAACAGGTCACCATTGACTTGCATTATATGCATCACAAAAAATGCATTATATGATTGAATTTCTTGCACAGATTAATAAATTTTGCTTTATGTATCATCAGGACCCACAGGGTTTGATTTGGACTTAATTGCATGTGTTAATTTTTATCTTAATAACAGGTCACCATTGACTTGCATTATATGAGTCACAAAAAATTGCATTATATTATTCAATTTATTGCACAGATTGGTCAATTTTGCTTCATGTATCATCAGGACCCACAGGGTTTCATTTGGACTTAGCTGTATGTGTTAATTTTTTTAAATCTTAATAACAGGTCACCATTGACTTGCATTATATGAATCACAAAAAATGCATTATATGATTGAATTTCTTGCACAGATTGGTCAATTTTGCTTCGTAAGATCTCGGTGTATCATCAGGACCCACAGGGTTTTATTTAGACCTAAATGCATGCGTTTATATTTAATCTTAATAACAGGTCACCATTGACTCGCATTATATGCATCACAAAAATTGCATTATATGATTGAATTTCTTGCACAGATTGATCAATTATGCTTCATGTATAATCAGGAGCCACAGGGTTCGATTTGAACTTAATTGCAAGTGTTAATTTTTATCTTAATAACAGGTCACCATTGACTTGCATTATATGAGTCACAAAAAAACTAATTCATCTTTATTAATATTCTGCTGAAGACAAAAAAAGGCACCTTCAATAGCTTGAGAGCGAGTAAATTAACTGTGCATTTAAATTTTTGGGGGAAACTATCCCTTTAAAAATGATTTTTAGATGAATCATATAATCAAAGATGATGCATTGAGATCTTCTAAAGTGAAAAGATAACAATAGTTTCCCTTTAAAAGACCTTAGTGTGAAGCTAATATTAATCTAGTTTTGCCTGTTTGTGTTTTTTTTTACACTGACACTGTTTACAATGCAAAAAATCTGTTTCATAATAGAGATTTTTTGTCTTTATTCTAGTCTAAATATAAACAAAAATCATAAAATCAAGAAGCATTTTCTAGACAGGTTAAAAAGTAGTTTTGTTTTCAGAAATAACAGGTCAAAATTAAATGGGATTTTTATTAAAACAAGCCAAATAATCTGTTTATTTCACTTGTTTAAGGGGAAAAACTTACTTAATTTGACTTCTTATTTCTAAAAACAAAACACAAAGTTAATAATTAAGTCCAAAATTATAATTAAGTCCAAAATTAAGTCTAAGGCACTCAAAAAATGTGAAAAAAAATTATTTTAAAAGCCTTTATTAACATGGCTACTCCATAAAACTGCACACTTGGTGCTGATTTCAGACTTGGTGCGGTTTTAATGGAATAGCCATGTTAATAAAGGCTTTTTTAAATGATTCCTTCACTTTTTTCGAGTGCCTTAGAGACTTATAATTCTGCTGTATATCTTTAAGTGTCCCTTACCCAAGGAGCACCAACACATTAATTAGCCCTGAAGCATTTTAATACTTTTTACTTTGTCTAGAAAATGCTCCCTGATGTAAAACTTTTCAGATATTTGGACTAGAAACAAGATAAAAACTTGAAGAAAATCTCTTTTTTTTGCAGTGTACTTCATTATATTAATCACCAAAGACTACAGTTTCAACCTTTGTACAAGTTCTTCTGAAGGAAAAAAATACTCACGTTCACATTGGCTGATCAGATTAAATGATTAAATTAACAGAAAATGTGTAATTAAGTTAGTAAACCCTCTCTTTAAGCCTCATCAAATCAAACATGCAGATTCAAACCTATTTGTGTGAATGAATATGCATAATATGCAAATGAGATGTGTATGTTCTCAATCTGTTCTTCACAAAACAGCAAACTTATAGCTACAAAAGACATGGAATGTAGTGCACAAGCTTATTTTAACGTTTAATTTATTCTGTGTGCTTTGTTTGTGTGCTTTAAGCAGCTTGACAGACCTGATCATTCATTTTTAGTATATGAAAGTCATGGAGGATAATGAGTAAATTAGGACAGGATTATTAATTTTTGATTTAAAGAACACTGGAATGCCATTTAAGCACATTGAATGCCCCAGAAATGTGTGTTTAGTTTAGTTTTTGACTTGAGGTCTATGTTTTTATGATCCTCTTAAGACAAGTAAGAGGACACATCAAATGTTTCCCAATTGGCACAAAGCTGCATGCAGGAATGAAGGAAATTTAGGAGAAAAAAACAAAACTGATCACTTTCGATATAAATATATGACATCCATATGGAAACATATATATTAAAGGGACAGCGCACCCAAAAATGCAACTTCTGTCTTCATTTACTCACCATACACCAAACATATTAGAGTTTCATTCTTTTTTTAAACACAAAAGAAGATATTTAGAAAAATGCTGGCCTTCTTTGACCACCATAGTATTTTTCTTGCCTACTATGGAAGTTTCAGCATTCTTCAAAATATCGTCTTTTGAGTTCAACAGAATAAACTCCCACATTAGGCAGAATAAACGATGAGGTAATTTAAATTTTTCTGTGTGAACTATCCCTCTGGATAACACCAACAGTGGTTTTTCATCTGATATAAACAAAATACAACTAAACCTCGATATAATTTGTACTGATAAACATACACGATAAACAGTAATCTTGACTGGAGCTCAGATGGGATCTTTTAGTGCATCGAATCTTCATTAACACCTACATGAATAGACGTTTATAATCACAACACAGCAGATCTTACAGCCTCAGCATCCACCTTATGAAGCCATGGCGTCTTTAAAGCCCCAGACCTCCAGCAGGGCGATCTGGAAACTCTCTGCACACAGCGGCGGGTTGTCAAACGTCAGACAGCGCTCGGTTCGGCCGTGGTTCAGCTCAGAGTCGATGTACAAAGCGTTTCCATCACCTCCGCCTTCAAAAACAACACAACATATCAAATGGGGTACTGTACATGCATGCACTAGGACTTTTATCTGTATATTTGCCATCTCAGGTGCTTAAAGTACACATGACATCAAAACTAAACATATTGATTTAGTTAGCTCACATTGCTAGTTTTGTGGTGAACAATTCATCTGCGCATGTCATTATGAAAAAATGATGAGTTTGTCCTTGTAGTCTTTTATTGAAATCTAAAAATGCACTTCTTGCTTGTTTTCAGCTAGATTCTCAGATAGGGTCTGTCTGAGATAGTGAGCGTGGCTAACATATCTAACCATGCCCCTCCAGCTGTCAGTTTTGACAACAAACAGAAATAGTGAGCAGGAGGAGTCTGTTAGGGTGTAATAACCCTCCCCAAACCCGTTTCCAGATCTTTTTGATTGAAATGCCTACAGTACTTTACTACATCCAATCAGCTCACAGTAGAGAAAACAAGCCACGCCCACTGTTTTCTTATTTACAGGGTTTCTGCAGGTTTCATTCATTTATTCATTCATTTTCTTTTCGGCTTACTCCTTACTCTTTTTTTTAATCTGGGCTCCCCACAGCGGAATAAACCGCCAACTTATCCATCAAATGTTTTACGCAGCGGATGCCCTTCCAGCTGCAACCCATCTCTGGGAAACATTCATTCACACTCATACATTGCGGACAATTTAGCCTACCCAAATCATACCGCATGTCATGGACTGTGGGAGAAACCAGAGCACCCGGAGAAAACCCATGCGAATGCAGGTAGGACATGCAAACTCCACACAGAAACGCCAACTGACCCAGCCAAGGCTTGAACCATCGACCTTCTTGCTGTGAGGCGAGAGCACTACCTACTGCGCCACTGCGTCACCTCTGCAGGTTTCATAAAGTCAAATTTTAGACTTTAAGACCATTAAGAATTACATTTTAGACTTATACAGGGTTAATATTTTTTTCCTAATGGCCTGGTGATATCGTGAGGAATCCTTTAATTGTTTTTAGGTTTTTCCCCCTTGATTAGGGAATTAAAATAGGGGAATTTGCTGCAAACTGTATCTCTTTGCATATAAGGTTTATTTTATTATAATTTTTTTTAAGATTTATTTTTGGCCTTTTTGTCTTTGTTAGATAGGACAGTATTGAGACAGGAAGTGAAGTTGGAGAGAGAGAGAGAGAGAGAGAGAGAGAGAGAGAGAGAGAGAGAGAGAGAGAGAGAGAGAGAGAGAGAAGAGAGAGAGAGAGAGAGAGAGAGAGAGAGAGAGAGAGAGAGAGAGAGAGAGAGAGAGAGAGAGGGGGAGAGGGTAGGGAAATGTGCTCGAGCCGGGATTCGAACTTGGGACGCCTTGACGTGCTACTGCATCATATGTCGTCGCGCTAACTACTAGGCTATTGCACCAACTGCATATAAGGTTTATTTAAAGTAATATAAGGTTTTATTGAGATGTATTGTTGATCACTGAATGGATGAAAGGCCAAATTAAATACCTTTACAAAGACAACGCAAAATTAAAATGATTTAAGACCTACAACACAATATTTCAGTAAATTGAAAGGTTCAAGACACCCTGGAGTACTTTTTTTTTAGATTGTAACACATTTGTGTGTGTTGAGCAACAGTTAAGACAATGTTAGCACCTGTTAGCTTTAATTGTGGGGAAAACTGGATAATTTTGAGCTTTTATCAGCTGATTTAATATTGCGGGTCTAAAATAATTTATTGGGGAGGATCAAAATCGGTGATGTAGCACGAATCTGCTAGTGAAGCTATGACGTGTAAGTTTCTCATTATTATTCATAGCTGAGTTTTCTTATCCTATGAGAAGACCCTGCTTCTTAATTATTCATGAGAGCATGTGCAAGCACAAAGGCAAGGCAGACCTGCCAAGGTGTGAGACCCGATGACTGAGTAACACCACGTCCGCATACCGCAAGCAGTATTTAGCTGTTCATGAAGGGTCGTAATGTCGTGTTTGTCTCCATGATTCACTGGGTTTGTTGCATGTTTTTTTCGTGATGTTGGTTTGCAGCAAGCATTTTTGTCAGGAGAGCTGTACGAGAATTGGAAAAAGGCGGACTTTGTCTTTTATCAGTTGAGTTCGTTACCATTCAGACAACATCGCCTATATCCGTCCTGCTGTGTTCACCTATGTGTAAAATCCTCCAGATTACCGGCAGGGTTAATGGTTGGAATAGACAGGGCAAGAGACCTGCTGCACTGCTATCCACTGTGTCTGCATTCAGACCCGGGGATTCAGCAGGAGATATATAAACATGATTATCTTTATCATGATATAAAAAACTGTGGTTATGTTTATATGAAATTACGAATAACAAATGTAGCCGAATATTAAATTACTGTTTATTTCTTTGCATTTTATTCTTGTAAACTATAAAATCATGGGTCTCCTCATGGTTTGTGTCTCATTTTGTGAGCCAACTGATGTCAGTTGTTCGGTCCCTGCTCTGCCGGCCACGCTCACTCCTCCCTCTGCTTTTAGCGCTCCACGCTCATCATGGAGCATTTTTGGAAAAAATTCTGAGGTAGACTTGAACTGAAAGAGAGGAGTTTCATGGCCCTTTAAGACCTTTCAAGGCCTAAAATTTAGGTTTTGAAATTGAAGACATTTTAAGACTTTTTAATACACCCTGATTTGATATCTGTTTCTCTAGGAAGTGCGTCACAATACAAAATAAATAAATAAATAAATAAATGGGCACAGTTTCTGGTTCATGCGGACTTTAAGGTAAATAAATGTCATGCCATTATAAAAATTGATTTGTCTTTCCTCTCGTTTTATACTTTAACAACCAGATTTAAGTATGTGAACTGGAAGTTGCTGAGACTTTTATTTCAGTATGTTGATGTGCTTCCAACTGAAACTGAACATTGAGTAGTGGGCGTGGCTTTCCTTTAGCTTAATTTCTCATAGCAAATTTGACAGTAAGAGAAGATTGTTTCTGCAAGTTTCATAAAGTCAAATTTAAGACTTTTTAAAACCATTTTAAGAAAATTAAGAATTAAATTTTAGACTACAGGGTTAAGAAATTTTTCGAATGGCTCGGTATTATCGGGAGCAATCGTTTAATAGTTTTCAGTTTTTTTTCCACCTGATTAGGGCGTTTAATTTGGGGAAATTACTGTAAAAATGTCTAACAGCTGTTGTGAACTGTATCTCTTTGCAATATAAAACTTAAACATAAAAAAATAAGGTTTTATTGAGATGTATTGTTGGTCACTGGATGGATGTCAGCCCAAATTAAGTTGCTTTACTAAGACAAAGCAAAATTAAAATGATTCAAGACTTACAACACAATATTTCAGGGAATTTGAGACCTTTTAAGGCCTGAAACTTAGGTTTTGAAATGTAAGACATTTTAAGACTTTTTAATACACCCTGATTTAATATTCCGTTTCTCTAGGAAGTGCGTCACAATAGGAAAAAAAATAAAATAAAAAAAGATCGCAGTTTCTGGTTCATGCAGACTTTAACACTAGAACCACCAGAGGTCGCTCTATACCTAAAACCGCCATGCGGGTAAATTTTACCCACACACATGAATAGTGTTTTAATATGGCTAATGAGCATTTTATTTCACTGTATATATTATATATATATATGTTATAGTTTAATATCATGAATCAAAATTTTAATATAACTATGCTATTTAAATTACTACAATAGCCTATAGACATTGAGCAATAGCCTATAATTTGCCACAGTACATGTATGATGCGATAACAAATTCAAGCTCAGTTAACTTATTAATTATTAATGTGTTTAATTCTATCATTTATAATTTGAGTAAGAAAACAACACCAAGAAACTTCAGGTAATCAAATAATGGTTTCATTCGTTGCATCATAGATCAGATTTTATTAATACTTTTCTTTTCTGGAAATGGCAGACTAGAATAAAAAGTCAGACAGTAGCGACCAATAAACCACAAACATGGCAAAACAATTAAATTCAAATTGAATAAATAAATAAATTATAATAATAATAAATGATTAATCCAAAGTTTGAATATTCATGGTTAGGCTATATCACCTAAATATGAATGTGTGTTGTGTGACTACTTACAGGCGCCTAGTTCTAGTAATTTTTTAGCATTACGACACTTGATAAACATTTTATTCTGTTTGCATTGTGCCTTCACCATGCACATCATTCTCCTCGGCTGATCTGTACTGTTCAGTGGCACATCATGATGGACCATTTCAATCATGAATGAAAAAAACAACAACAACAAACCAATGAAAATGCGGGTGCAACGCAAAGTGACAGATGCTCACCCTACACTAGAGGCTCTGCATCGCTGTCAGAGGAGTCATCAGCTGAGCCGACCAAGGATGCATCACTTATCTCACTATTTAGTGCTTGTAATACCTCTTCGGCACCCATGAACCTTTTATTCATTGTGATTATGATTGAGACTAATAATGGCTTATCCAGTGAGTGAAAGACCTTGTCTGTTTACGTGCAATGTTTTAAAAACGAAAATGACAGCAAAAAATACAGCCATTATACAGTGGGTAAATTTGACCCATGCTGGCGCTTATAGGTATAAATGCCCCGTTTTTTGATCTGGTTTTAGCTAAACAGTTTTCAACACTATGGGGATTGTAAATTGTACAATTTTAGTAAAAGTCAATGACTGGGAGACTTGAATGCTTTATTAAAACCTGGTATGTACATCTGAAATTTACCCACGGGTAAAATTTACCCTGTGGCGTTTCTAGTGTTAAGGTGAATATGTCATGCCATTATAACAATTGAATGGTCTTTCATCTCTTTTATACTTCATTCATTCATTTTCTTTTCAGATTATTCCCTTTATTAATCAGTGGTCTCCACAGCGGAATGAATTGCCAACTTATCCAGCATATAATTTACGCAGTGGGAACCTTTCCAGCTGCAACCCATCACTGGGAAACACCCATACACTCTCATACACAACGGACAATTTAGCTTACCCAATTCCCCTATAGAGCATATGTTTGGATTGAGGGGGAAACTAGAGCACCCGGAGAAAATCCATACCAACACGGGGAGAACTTGCAAACTCCACACAAAAATGCCAATTGACCCAGCCGAGGCTCGAACCAGCATCATTCTTGCTGTGAGGCGTCAGCGCTAGCCACTGTGCCACCGCACCGACCTCGTTTTGCGCTTTAACAATCATATTAAAGTATATGAACTGAAAGTTGCTCTTATTCCAGTATGTTGATGAGCTTCCAACTAAAGCTGAATATTGAGTAGTGGGCGTGGCTTTCTTTTACGCATCATTCTTTCATAGGAAATTTAACGGCAAGAGAGGGTTGTTGCTAGAAGGGATACAAATGCAGCCGGATGTTAACGAGAATTATTTATATTATTAAATTATCCTTTAATTGCATTTTATTTTAAATGCAGCATGGTGGCGCAGTGGTTAGCACTGTCGCCTCACAGCAAAAAGGTCATTGGTCCAAGTCTCGGCTGGGTCAGTTGGCGTTTCTGTGTGGAGTTTGCATGTTCTTCCCGTGTTGGCGTGGGTTTCCTCTGGGTGCTCCCCCATAGTCCTAACACAAGCGCTATAGGTGAATTGAATAAACTAAAATGGTGTATGAGTGTGTGTGGGAATGTGAGTGTGTTTGGGTGTTTCCCAGTACTGGGTTGCAGCTGGAAGGGCATTCGCTGCGTAAAACATATGCTGGATAAGTTAGCGGTTCATTCCACTGTGGCAATATATCTGGGACTAAGCCAAAGGAAAATGAATAAATGAATAAGGTCTACTACTCCTACTCCAAACCTAACTCAAACCTTCACAGTTTTATATTATTAAATATAATAATAATAATAAAAAGAAGAAGAAAAATAAATAAGAAAAAATCAAGAAAAATAAATAAAAAAAACAAGAAGAAGAAAAAATAAGAAAAAATTAAGAATAATTAAAATAAAAACACAAAGAAGATGAAATACCACACCCACCGATAATAATGGAGTCGACGTTTCCAGCCATGAACATGGACGTGTTTCTGGAGTTGAGGTTGAAGTGTCGAGCGGACAGGAATGGTGAGAGATAAGACGGGTCAGTGGCGGGTTTCTCTAGAGTTTCTCCAGAGAGCGGCGTCCCGTTGTCCTCCACACTGCTCTGCTCCTCTGCGGACTGAGCTGATTTGGCCAGTTCTGGGTGTTTGATAATGACCCACTCATAACGCTCCATCTCTGGCTTCATCTGAAACACACACACACACACACACAACATGATTAAGACATACTAGAAACAAATCCACAAATTAGTTTAGAAGATAAATAGTAAACCTTTTGCCCTATCTCAAGTCATTTATGTTCTGAATTGTAAAACAGATCTACACCTTATTCATGTACTAGAATCTGTGTTACACCTTTGTACTTATCTAGCTTATCTGAGGATTTCTGGCATATCTGGAATGCTCTATGGGAGATTTTGGAGAACGTTTATTGAAAGACATTTTCTTTTATTTGTTCGTCATACCCTTCCCAAAAGACTTGAATCACTAGCTGATGGATGACTGTGTAATAGATGGCTGCTTTATTGTATATGATGACATGAGACACCTATACCACGGTTTTGTCAATGCAGATATTAAATGATAGTAAAAAAAGAAACACACACACGCAAACTGCACACATACACCGATTTAAAGGATGAGTTCAGCTCCAGAATGAACATTTCCTGACTATTTACAACACGATATTCTGATTCAATATGCACAAATATATCCTGATGCAATGGGTGGCGCAGTGAGTAGCACTGTCACCTCACAGCAAGAAGGTCACTGGTTTGAGCCTTGGCTGGGTCAGTTGGCAATTCTGTATGGAGTTTGCATGTTCTCCCCGTGTTGGCGTGGGATTCCTCCGGGTGCTTCGATTTCCCACACAGTCCAAACACATGCGCTATATTGGGTGAACTAAATTGTCCGTAGTGTATGAGTGTGAATGAGTGTGCATGGGTGTTTCCCAGTGATGGGTTGCAGCTGGAAGGGCATGCGCTGCGTAAAACATATGCTGGATAAGTTGGAGGTTCATTCTGCTGTGGCGACCCTTGATTAATAAAGGGACTAAGCCAAAAAGAAAATGAATGAATGAATGTCCTGATGCAAGGTGGCACAGTGTTTAGCACTGTCGCCTCACAGCAAGAAGGTCGCTGGTTCGAGTCCCGGCTGGGTCAGTTGGCATTTCTGTGTGGAGTTTGAATGTTCTCCCCATGTTGACGTGGGTTTCCTCTGGGTGTTTCTCCCACAGTCCAAACACAAGCGCTATGAATAAACTAAATTGGCTTTAGTGTGTGAATGGGAGAGTGTATGGGTGTTTCCCAGTACTGATTTGCGGCTGGAAGGTCATCAACTGTGTAAAACATATGCTGGATAAGTTGGCGGTTGATTCCGCTGTGGCGACCTCTGATAAATAAGGGACTAATTAGCCAAAGAATTCATTCAATAAATGAATGAATGAATATCCAGGGCCCGGTTTTTCAAAAGAAAAAATGGATTACATAATCGGATTAGATCACGTAATCCAATCTTGGTTTTGATCCTTATCAAACCTTTAGTTTGGGTTTTGAGACCTTTTTTGTAGGATTTAGATCACTTTGATTAAAAAAAATCTGGATTAAACTGATTCCATCAGAAGGGTGGATTTAGGGTGGATTTTATGACCAAAAAGTAATGAAAACTTTAAAAATGTATCAAATAATACTATATTTGGGTCATGCAGTATCTTACAAGATATCCTAGTTATTCATAAGGTTTTAATTGTATTTGTTTATTCGTCAGGCTACAGTGATTAGGCGTAAGTTGGCGGTTCATTCCACTGTGGGAACCCCTGATGAATAAAAGGACTAAGCCGAAAGAAAATGAATGAATGAATGAATGAATTTGTGTCCTTGTTATTTCTACACAGAAATTCTAGAACTAATTCATATTTGAAGAAATGTAACCGAGAACTCCATTAAGTCTCAAGTTAACCAAAGAGCTATAAACTATTCCTCTGTGAGCTTTACAGAATGAAATGATGATGATGGATGAGAGTAACTTGAAGCTTATGCACTGCATTTAAGGCTAATAGCATAAAAACAGCACCACCTAGTGGATCATATATATAATAATCTCAGTATACTGCAAACCAAAGACATCAGACATTTCACATCCCATATTACATATTAACAATAAAAAAACATGATTGTTTATATTAATAATTAAGTACACAAATATCATGAAATGTGACATTACCCTGAAAACAAAACACTCTCCAGTGCCAAAGAAGCTCAGCTTGTTTCCGCCCCTTTTTCGCTCCTCCCAATCAGTGGACAGGAAAGCGCCGCACATCTGTAACCCCATTGGACGAGACACATGTCAATCACAGACCAACTAAACAACCTCCCAGCTTTCTAGTTCACCTACTTCCAATCCAAAACAACATGCAAAAATAGCCACAGACATATTACTCAAACTTCAACCTCTATAAAAACACATGGGAAATTCCCAAAGGATGAAATTAGCTCTTCACTTCCACATAGGTAAAGCACATTTCAAAGATTTTTTTATCGTTATTCTTATCTTTAAATCATTATTTTTAATCTTAGGACATGTATACTCACCGGCCACTTTATTAGGTACACCTGTCCAACTGCTTGTTAACGCACATTTCTAATCAGCCAATCACATGGCAGCAACCCAATGCATTTAGGCATAAAAACATGGTCAAGACGATCTGCTGCAGTTCAAAGTGAGCATCAGAATGGGGAAGAAAGGGGACTTAAGTGATTTTGAACGTGGCATGATTGTTGATGCCAGACGGGCTGGTCTGAGTATTTTAGAAACTGCTGATCTACTGGGATTTTCACACACAACCATCTCTAGGGTTTACAGAGAATGGTCCTAAAAAGAGAAAGTCCTGTGGGCGCAAATACCTTGTTGATGTCAGAGGTCAGAGGAGAATGGCCAGATTGATTCCAGCTGATAGACAGGCAACAGTAACTCAGATAAGCACTCGTTACAACCGAGGTCTGCAGAAGAGCATCTCTGAACACACAATACGTCCAACCTTGAGGCAGATGGGCTACAGCAGCAGAAGACCACACCGGGTGCCACTCCTGTCAGCTAAGAACAGGAAACTGAGGCTACAATTCACACAGGCTTACCAAAACTGGACAATAGAAGATTGGAGATTCTTTGCCTGGTCTGAAGAGTCTCGATGTCTGCTGCCACATTCGGATGGTCGGATCAGAATTTGGCATCAACAACATGAAAGCATGGATCCATCCTGCCTTGTATCAGCGGTTCAGGCTGGTGGTGGTGGTGGTGTAATGGCGTGGAGGATGTTTTCTTGGCACACTTTGGGTCCATTAGTACCAATTGAGCATCGTGTCAACGCCACAGCCTACCTGAGTATTGTTGCTGACCATGTCCATCCCTTTATGACCACAGTGCACTCAACTTCTGATGGCTACTTCCAGCAGGATAACGCATTATGTCATAAAGCGCAAATCATCTCAGACTGGTTTCTTGACAATGAGTTCGCTGTATTCAAATGGCCTCCACAGTCACCAGAACTCAATCCAATAGAGCACCTTTGGGATGTGGTGGAACGGAAGTTTGGCAAAATCTTTGAGGAATATTTCCAGTACCTTGTTGAATCTGCCACGAGGGATTAAGGCAGTTCTGATGGCAAAAGGGCATCCAACCCAGTACTAGTAAGGTGTACCTAATAAATTGGCCGGTGAGTGTATATTCCACATCACCAGTGTCAATGCTTATATTAGGACATTTACTTTTCTAACATCAAATTACTAAAGTCTAAATAACAGTTTTTGCCACTTGAAGGAATTTATGCCTATTTGCATTACAATGCTGTTGTATAATCGTTATGTAGACCATTTTAAGGGGTGAAAACAAAAACAATGGTCCCAACATTTTTCTAGTTTTACATTTTTAATTTCTATAGCTTCTGAGAATCCAAAAACAGCCACATATTGATAAATAATGTTACGATAGCTGTTTTAACATTAAGTTATGACTGAATTGCCTCTTGTTACAGTTATAAAAAATAGTTTGATAGCAAGCACGAAATGTTCATGGGCCAATGACATGACCACATTGAAATGGTCTATAAATCAGTGGCTTAAAAATTGTGGTAAAAACAATAATATCACTTATTGCAGTCATTTCTGTAACAAAATACTGTAACTAATTGAACAACAAATATTATTTTTTCATAGTCCTAGTCTACAATAAATGTAATTCCCCAAAACTGCAGCATGAAACAACTGAGCTTGTGTTAAATTAATGTAAATGTAAAAATAATTGTTTGAAAAAGTGTTAAAAAATGAGTTACCTCTCTGTCAGTAGTTCTGATAAGCAACAGGGTCGGCTCATATCCCTCACAATGTGCATAAAACCTGAATAAGACATCAGAAAATATGTTACTAGCTCAAATTGCTAGTTTTGTGGTGAACAATTCATCTGTGTATGTCATTAAGAAAAAAAATTAGTTTGCTTTTGTAATCTTCAATTGAAATCTCAGGTGCGCACCCATGAACCATACCCGAGTCTGCCTGAAAGAGGTGGTCTGGGTTACGGTTCGTGCAAACTCTGGTACAGTTCACTTCTTATATGACTGCAATCATACTAAATAACGAAAGTGAACCGCCAACAGCACAACAAACTTTAGCTTTCATAACGTTCATTCATGCGTGTGTGTGTCTGTGTATCACCTACCTTGGTGACAAGCGGGACTGACCCACTGCAAACAGTGATAATGTCTGCTTGTCTTCACCAAAAACCACTTCTACAGACATCGCATGATATTCTGAACGTTTTGATTGTTTGTTTGTTTTTTGCAGCAGATAGACACAAGTGGCTGTCTGTATTTTGGTTTTGGTAACAAAATCAAAAGATTCAGTAAAATCAGAATGACCGTGATATGCAGACGTCTCCATTTCGGAGCTTTACTTCCGTGGCTGTCATCTAGCAACAGCTGTACACAAAACAGCAGCTTTATGGCGCAAGCGTACTGGGGTTCAGAAAGAAAAAAAGACAATGTGAACACAAACCAGCCAAGGGATGATTATCGAACTTGGGTTCGGACTAGGCATTAGGACCAAGTGTGAAAGCACCCTAAAAGCCTTGGAAACATGCATAAGTTCTCTTGCCAATCACAATGCACGGAATCAGCTGGCCAATCACAGCACTCTGAGCTTTCAGAAGTGGGGGCTTAGACGAAAATAAAACTCAATCAGAGCTTTTAAGACAGTCTGAGAAAAGAGCTGCTGCAATTCACATACTCAAATTTAGGGACCTTTCAAGGAATTTCCAGGTACAATAAACTCAATTTCAAAAACTTAATGGGACAGTAGCTAGTATACAAAAGCTACAAAGCGATTGTGAAATAACACATTTGCAGATCTGAAGGAATAATATGGATTTAGCTTTTGCAAAAAAAAAAAAGTCTTGCACAAAAAAGTGGAGCTCATAAATATTCATGACTGATCCAAATATGGTCAATATGGACCTTTTGATTATAGGGGCATTTTATGGAGTAAGAAATGAGCATATAAAACCATTTCTGGACATTTTTTGAACTGACCTAAGGCATATAGTTACTATGTAGGTATTAGGGAACAATTTAACTTACTGAACCAATGCATATAAACTAATTAATTTAATACAAAATAATGAATTTTTAATCTGTCAAAATGCATTTAACAACTGCTTAAGTGTATGCATGCACAGTTAAAGTCAGAATTATAGGCCCTCCTGTATTATTAGCCCCCTGTATATTTTTCCCTAATTTCTGTTTAATAGATTTGTTTTCAACACATTTCTAAACATAATAGTTTAATAACTCATTTCTAATAACTGATTTCTTTTATCTTTGCCATGATGAAACCACATAATATTTGACTAGATATTTTTCAAGACACTAGTATTCAGCTTAAAGTGACATTTATAGGCTTAACTAGGTAAGTTAGGGTAATTAAGTCATTGTATAATAGTGGTTTGTTCTGTATAATGCGTAAGGGGGATAATAATATTAAAAAATTTAAAACTGCTTTTATTCTAGCCGAAATAAAACAAGTAAGACTTTCTCCAGAAGGAAAAATATTATAGGAAATACTGTGAAAAATGTCCTGCTCTGTTAAACATCATTTGGGAAATATAAAAAATAATAATTTTGACTTTAACTGCATGTGTGTGCATTTGTGTGTTATGAGTTTGAGTGACTTTTTGTGTGCATGTTGCTTGTGTGCCTTGTGTGGTGTGTGCGAGTTGTGTGTATAATATGTGGGTATGTCTGTGGTTGGCTCTAAACTCTGCAATGGTCTCCCCTATAATGCGAGATCTACGCCTTCTCTGGTCATTTTTAAATATAGACTTATTTACTATTGTTATTCTTTAGCCTTTACGTGTGTGTCGATATAGTTGTAGTTTCATAGATCCATTTGTACAGCACTTTGGATTTTATTTAACAATTTTATTGTGTATAAATGTGCTTTATAAATAATAGTAATATGTGTGTGCTTGTGTGGGTTATGTGTTGTGTATTTGTGTGTTATGAGTTTGAGTGACTTTTTGTGTGTGTGTGTGGTGTGTGAGTTTTGTGTTTGATATGCAAGTATGTTTGTGTGTGTGCGTATGTGTTTTTGTGACATATCAGGACACAAATCTGTCTAATGCATAGGTATGACACAGGCATTCCAAGAAGGTGGTGAAATATGAGGACATTGCAGACGTCCTCATTTCTTAAAGCTTATAAATCACACAAAATTAGTTTATTTCAAAAAGTGAAACTGTACAGTTTCATGTGAGGATTAGGTTTAGGTGGGTTAAGGCAATAGAAAATACAATGTGTACAGTATAAAAAAAAACCAACAACAACGGAAACATATGTAATGTCCCCACAATTCACAAAAACAAACAAATGTGTGTGTGTGTACCGATTGAGGCTGCAGCCGTGTGTAGACGTGGTGAAGAGCAGCTGCGGCTGACACAAAGCGAATCGCTCCGGGATCCACGACCAGATATCTCGGATCTCTTTAGCGCTGACGATCTCGGAGCTGAAATTATCTGCGTTCACGGCTAGCTGGACATTCTGCCTGGAGAGATCATATGAGAGGATGAGTAACTAGGGTGATTTGACATTCACCGTGCATGAGTAAACCTACAGCATAACAACAAACAAATGGCCAGAAATGGTTTATTCTGAAAAAGTAAAGTGTGTGAAGAGGATGATGAAGATGATGATGATGAAGACACCCACCTTTTGATAGAGCTAAAAGGCACAGTGCAGAAAGAGGAAAGCAGGAGAAATGGGGAAAAAAAAGACAATGAAAACACAATAGTGATGCAAATGTGAATAAAATTTAATTTAGGGAAATAGGAAACATTAGGAAGATGAAAACGTCAAGCAAATAAGAGGAACACTGCAAAATATAAAATATTAAAATAGGCAAACACTTGTCGTAAACAATTGTAAATAGCTCAAATTGAGACTTTAACCCTTGTGTGCTGCTGTTGGGGATGTTTTCATCCACTCTGGGGTGATTTTGAGTCATAATGTGGCCACAACTTTCTCTGTGTTTCAGCAATTAGAATGATTTTTAGTGGCGAATCTTATTTTGACACATATTTTGGGAAAATGCTTTGAAAATATTAAAAAACTCAACACTACACTCTGGGCAAATTGACTACCATTTCATTATGCTGGTGGCTGTTTTTGACCCATTGACCTTAGGGGTGTAACAGATCACAATCTACGGTTCAGAACGCATGTGACCCACAGATTAATAACTTTTTTTGAACTTGTAGGTTAATCCAACATTCATAACAATTGCAGGGAGATCGCCTCCAGTATCATTCAAATCACGTGTATGAACGAATTTTGTCTTGCCTGTGAAATATAATGATCACGCAATAAATGGTATACAATAAATCTTAAGGCTCTGTGTGTATGAGCCTTAAGATTTATTTTATACCATTTATTTCGTCTTAAGGCTCATACACACACCGGGACGCTTTTCGTTAGCGTTTATAGTCAGCGTTTTTCAAGACGTTTTTCCGGATTCAAACCCAAGCGATTTTCACTGGCGTCAAGCAGAAGTGTATGCAAAATCACTCCTTGACGTTAGATGGTGCTACACAACTTTAAGCTTCTGACACCCGCTTGCAACACAGAAGAAGATGACAAAGTTGACACGCTTGTTGGTATGGATGGTTCAAGTAGCAGCTATAGCTCTAGCGATGAAGAAATTATTATTGTTCACCAGTGCACTAAGCAGCTCCACGTTCATATCGCCTCTGGGCATCTTCTTCAGTGTGCACTCGCATTGACAGTTTTGCGCTTGAGCACCTCCAAGTGCGGTTTACTCTAACTTCAGCAGTTCCGTGCACGTGAACAAAAGTGCCAATCTGATTGGTGGAGAAGGTTTTAATGTGGCGCGTCAAAACAAAAAAACGAGCAAGAGGCTTTTTTTTTTATGCCGCTTTTGCACCTGCCGTTTTGCGCGTTGGTGTGCACGATCACATTGGCGTCCTTTATTTAGTCACGAGGCGTTAAACGTCGATGAAAAACGCAAGCAAAAAACGTCTCAGTGTGCACAGGCCTTAAGGTTTTAATAAAAGGTGTTTTCTGTCACTGTTTAGTCAGCGTTAATGCATTCAGTGTAAAGCTGCACAATTAAACATTAAAAGATTGTGATCTCGGCGACGCAGTGGCGCAGTAGGTAGTGCTGTCGCCTCACAGCAAGAAGGTCGCTGCTTCAAGCCTCGGCTGGGTCAGTTGGCGTTTGCTTGTTTTCCCTGCGTTTGCCTGGGTTTCCTCCGGGTGCTCCGGTTTCCCCCACAGTCCAAAGACATGCAGTACAGGAGAATTGGGTAGGCTAAATTGGCCGTAGTGTATGTATGTGTGTGAATGAGTGTGTATGGATGTTTCCCAGAGATGGGTTGCAGCTGGAAGGGCATCCGGGTAACACATGTGCTGGATAAGTTGCCGGTTCATTCCGCTGTGGCAACCCCAGATTAATAAAGGGACTAAGCCAAAAAGAAAATGAATGAATGAATGAAATAGACCACGCTATTGACCAACTAAAAGCTGCTCTAAAGTCCAGCGCAGAGTAGGGCTGTGTATTGGCAAGGGCCTCACGATATGATACATATCACGATACATGGGTCACGATACAATATATCACGATACAATAAATATTGTGATGTATTGCAATAGTTTGTATTAGTATGTGTGTCACATTATATTGACAACTTGATAAAGTCGGCAGACAAATAAAATTCCAATTCCAATTTATTTTCCATCCATTTCAATTCATCAGAACTGCACAGTGTGATTGAACAGAGAACTATGTATCTTGCAAAGCTTACAAATGGCATTTTTTGTCTAATTCATTACTCCCTGGTATAGCGTTAAAACCAAAGTGCAGCCACACATCAGCTCTAAAAGCTGGAGGCACCTTTATATTTTATGCCATGCTCACTCTTGCTTACTTCTGATACGGTACTACTTGGCGTTTTGTTGATCGCAAGTTAGCGACATCTACAGGAGTGGAGGAGGAGGTCATTTGGCACAACTTGAATCGATACTTGAGGTTGGACTATCGATACACTACGAAAAATAAATTATCCCGATAGTTAGATGTATCAATATTTTTGCACAGCCCTAGCGCAGAGTGCATTAGTTTGCACCTATGCAGGTCCAAATGTCTAATAAACACAGGATGTAGAGCAATACACAAATCTCTTTACAGATGAAAAAAATTAAGGGATTAAAATTTTACAAAAATTATTATTTTCTGCATAAATATAAAAACCACTGCCTCCATGCCTTCTTCATCTCGAGGGGCTTTTTTCAGTTTATTAATGACAAATTGCATTTGTATAATGTTATTATCATTATCAATATCATTTATTATAAGCATATTTATATTTGTTTTAATAAATAAAAGTTTAGATTTGTCCACCTGTGGGGTTTTGGAGACATCTGCATCACCATATGGGGTATAAGAACAGGATGTGTGTTTGGATATAACTCAGTTTTTTGACCACACTTCATTATTATTTGTTTGCTGGACATTAGAACTGAATTTAGAAATAATTTTGAAGCAAATCTTTGCGCTTAAAAAACTAAATTAAATCTGTAGCCTAATAGATGTCCTTAGTGGAGTGCGTACAACACCCGTTTCCTTATCAACCAAAGTAAAGGAGTAAAGTAAAGAGAAAGTAAAGAGGCTGAATGGAGGAGGCTTGTTCTTTATCCTCGCGCTGCAAATGCTCTGTTTAACTGTTTTCTTGCTAGTGAAGAGTTCAGTTTTTTCACTTACAAAGTCCTCCATGTAAAGAGCAAATGTGCCATGTATCTTAAAAAGAATGGGAGATGAGACTCTAAACCCTGTTAGACCATGCACCATGGTCCAAACCGTATTTTTCTGTCCTTAAAACAGCAAAAGTGGATTCAGAGATGCCTTTAATGCTTTTGTGCCATGCGCTTTAGACTTTGCGCCTAGATCGTTAAAATAGAGTCTGAAATGTTAGTTGTGAGCAATACATTTCCATTTGTTATAAAACAATGTAATTATTGAAATTTCACTGATTCGAATTTGCAAGAAACTTTCTTTTTGTTCGTACTGGCTACAAATTAAAACTTAATACTATTAATACTAACCCGTCCCTTACCTCTTCTGCTTGACAGTGATGCCTTTCTGCTGCAGTGATTTCTCATTGGCCAGCTGCAGCAGCGTGATCTCCTTCCGGCTGAACAGACGAATAGAAAACGCCTTTTCCAGCAGTTTATCCGGCGTCACACTTTTCCCAATGCTCTGCACAAACATCTGAATGTCCCTTCTGACCGCCGCCGAGTCCTGCTTGCTCGGAGCCGAGTTGGAGGCCACAAACTGCTTGCGGTAAAACTTCAAAATGGCCAAAGCGACGCGATAAAGCACCTTATAGCCTTCCACCAAAAACACGTCCAGCACGCGTGCCGCAAAGCTGAACGGCAGGTCTCCGAACACCCACCGCTGCCAGTCGGAGTAAACCTCCAGCACATCCGTCGCCGTCGCAACCATTAGCTTATGCGCAGCTGGGCAGTATTTATGCACAAGGTCGCCGAAGGTCATGCAAGCGGATTCATACGCGAGGAATGTTTGATCTAGTAAACGCCGGCCGGGTTCATTGCATGCTAACATTCGGCTGACGTTCTCGAAGCAATGAGCTTCATCCGGGCTCCAGTGCATCATCAATGCGGTCACAGCAGGCAATGAGGGACAGTGTGAAATATCCGGAAACTGCCCTGCCACGCAAGAAATCACAGCATGCACTGAGCCAATAGACTCTGCTTTTAGACAGTACTGCGGCACTGCTGTCCCATCAACAAACTCCGGTAATGGATATGCAGATGGATTACGTTTGCTAGTGGAATTACCCACGATATCGCGGTAAACCTCAGCGTCGGGTGTGACAGTGCGACAGGGCAAAGCTTTAAGCAGGTGCTTGTAAATGGCAGAGCGCTGACTGTGGTTTTTCGCCCATTGGCCTGAGCGTGCGTGCTGCTTCAGCTCCTTCAAGTCTTTATATTCAGTCTTACCAGGAGCTGCGTCTCGAGACACATCGCCCATCTGAGACCAGTCCACGAATACGCCACAATCCCCAGCCATGACCTCTGACCTCACACGCTGAACGGAAGAGAGAATGAGGGAAACTAGCCGGCCATTCTGGTCTAGCTGTAAAGAGAAGAAACAGGAGAGGTGATAATATTAATGACACCAAATCTAAATATTATAGTCATGACAGTAAATGTTAGGAATATTTAATGTAAGCACAGAAATTAATTCATTTGGGGAGGAGGGGGGGTCCCTGTAAATGCAATATAAAAAATGAAAATAAATTATATGTATGACACTGGTGGCGACACAGGGGCTCAGTGGTTAGCACTGTGGCCTCACAGCAAGAAGGTCGCTGGTTCGAGTCCCAGGTGCATCAGTTGTCATTTCTGTGTGGAGTTGGTGTGGGTTTCCTCCTGGTGCTCCGGTTTCCCCCACAGTCCAAACACATGCGCTTTAGGTGAATTAATGAACTAAATTGGCCGTAGTGTATGAGTGTGTGTGTATATGAGTGTGTATGGGTGTTTCCCAGTACTGGGTTGCAGCTGGAAAGGCATCCGCTGTGTAAAACGTATGGATAAGTTGGTGGTTCATTCTACTGCAACCCAGTACTTGGATGCATATATCATATCGTGACCCATGTATCGCGATATATATCGTATCGTGAGGCCCTTGCCAATACACAGCCCTAATGATTATAAATGTTGGATTAACCAACAAGTTCAAAAATATATATATTAATCTGCGGGTAGGGTTCCATACAGATCACGGATCAACAGTGATCCATTTCACCCCTACCAGAAAGTGATACATTTTTTATAAATTAAAAAAAAATTGGTGTCTGTGATGCAGCAAGTCCAGAGACTGTTGTGTACACCATGATTTTATATCAAATTCCCCTTGATGTGAGATATGACAAAGAAGAGGTCACAAACAAATATTTTCTCAAGTCAAATGAGTACCCGGAATACTTCTCTGACCCGGAAACAGTTTTCCATATGTCACCGATACGTCACAAATTAACAAGCGGATAGATATCTGACCAAATATTAAACTGATGCATTCCTAATAAACACAATAATAAATAAAAAGACAAAAAAGATTATGAAATATAAAGTCTAGCTTTGACACAAAGACTTTTACCTCTAAATATCAACATGTAAATCTACATTTAAAGCAAAATCGACATAGAAAGCAAAAAGGAAATTATTTAAATGTATTATTTAAATAAAAAATATATTCAACCTGCATAAAAACAATTAAAGTCACCTTTACAAAAAACAAAAACAATCACCTCCAATTCACTTTAAAGCCTCCTGTGAGTCCGTCTGTGTATTTCTGCCTTTCTGACTCAGTTCATCACAATTTCCCAATTACACTTATTAGATTTAAGCTGACAGAAAGAAAAAAAAAACACAAATCTTCACTTTCCTGGCTCTGACTGCATTTCTCTCTGCATTTACCAACACTGACTCTTGCACTTTAAGGTTTTTGTGAGGTCAGAAAATGCTTGTCAAACATGAACAGCATGATATCATCAGGACAGAGAGAAAAACACTCCATTGGATTTGCTGATTTAGGGTAATGACATCAGTGCTCAAGGGTCAAGGGTCAGTTCAAGCAGCAATGATCCTATTACACCAAGGCAGGCGGACGTGCGATCTGGTGGGCTGCTGTATTTGAGAGGGTCCCTTATGATGTCAATTGTCAATCACAAATATAAGTCATAATTATTAGGTCAAAATAAAACTTGAGCAC
>CAIGQZ010032287.1:2900743-2913171 GCA_903798205.1 Danio tinwini
ATAGATAGATAGATAGATAGATAGATAGATAGATAGATAGATAGATAAATGGGTGGATGCAATGGATGGATGGACGCAATAGTCCGCTGAATAAATGGATGGATTGATGGATGGATGCGATAGATGCAATAGTCAGGTAGATGGATGAATAGATGGATGGATGGACAGATGTTTTTGTCTGTAATTATGCAACAAGCATACCTGATCATGGTGAATAAAGTCGGGATATTGTAATCTCGTAGCAGCAGGAGTGTCGCCAACCAATCCTGACTCACTTCCTGTCCATCAAACCCTGAATATAACATTAAAAATAAATAATAGTTCAAACATACAGTTTTACGTGTATAAATCGAAGAATCTGTGCTGTTATAAAGTGGATTTTATTTGTTTATGAGTCATATTTTGTTGCTGTAACCCAGAGTGAGATCTTTGTTGTTTCTGATAAATACACTTTAAAGTCTAAAAAAGTGTATTAACCCAACATTGGGTCAAATATAGAGAAAACGCAGGAGGTCAGTTCAAAAATGTCATTTAAATTTAATTGAAAAAAAATAAGCCAATGGTTAGGTTTGATCCAACATTGGGTTAATAGTAATACTACCCAGAACTTTTCAGAGTGCACAAATACAGTTTGGATTTATATATTATAATGAAGTTATAGTTCACCCACAATGAAAACATACTTAGTTTACACAACCTCAAGTGGTTCCAAGTGGTATCAATACTTTAGCAGAGATACAAACTGTATTTCTAAATTATTTGGAAATGTAAAATGTACTGTAAAAATGTTCAAAAATTAGTTTCACACAGATTTTAGATGTACTTAAAATATTAGCAACTATTTAAAAATAAATATTATTGTATTTTATTTTATTTTACTATTTTATTTTGATTAAATCTTTTTTCTTTACTCCGTTTACAATATTAACATTAAAAACTAAAATATTTATTCATTAATTTTCCTTCGGCTTAGTCACTTTATTCATCAGAGGTTGCCACAGCTAAATGAACCGCCAACTTTTCCGCCATATGTTTTACATGGAGGATACCCTTCCAGCTGCAACTCAGTACTGGGAAACACCCATAACACACTCATCCGCACTCGTACACTATGGCCAATTTAGCTTATTCAATTCACCTATAGCTCATGTGTTTGGACTGTGGGGGAAACCGGAGCACCCGGAAAACTAAAATATATTAACTTAATTTGTCTTACAGATTTAGGTGTACTTAAAATATTATCAACTATTTCATTTTATTATATTTTTAACTACTTTATTTGATTTAGTCTTTTTTTAACTTTAATTCATTACCAAAACTAAACTATATTATATATATATTATATAAACTTAATTTGTTTTACAGATTTTAGATTAGCAACTATTTTATTTTGTTTTATTATTTTACTTTACTATTTTATTTTAGTATTTTTTTTTTACTTTAATAATTTATTTGAGGGCATCATGGTGGCCCAGTGGGTAGCACAATCGACTCACAGCAAGAAAGTTGCTGGTTCAAGCCTCGGCTGGGTCAGTTGGCATTTCTGTGTGGAGTTTGCATGTTCTCCCCGTGTTGGCATAGGTTTTTTCCGGGTGCTCCAGTTTCCCCCACAGTCCAAACACATGCGCTACAGGGGAAATGAGTAAACTATATTGGCCGTAGTGTATGTGTGTGAATGCAAGAGAGTGTGGGTGTTTCCAAGTGATGGGTTGTGGCTGGAAAGGTATTCGCTGCGTAAAACATATGCTGGGTAAGTTGGTGATTCATTCCTCTGTGGCGACCCCTGATTAATAAAAGGACTAAGCCGAAAAGAAAATGAATGAATTTATTTAATTTCATCTTTTTTTTACTTTTCAAACAATATTATAAATAAAAACTAAAATATATCAAGGTGTATTAAAATATTAGCAACAATTTTAAATTAATTTATTTTACTATTGTATTGTATTTTACTTTTCTATTTTATTTGATTTTATACTTTATTTCATTAACAATATTATAATATTTCTCAGTGGCTTTGGTGCATTTCTCACAACACTCTTTACATTTGCACAACCAGTACAAACTGCAAAACCTAGTTGATAACCTGCAGAAGCGTTTCACAAAATGGAGAGCTCATTCCTCAAAAGCAAGTATTGATGTCAATCAAAGTGTCAGCGTCATCAATATGAAAAGTCCTCACTCCATTGTTTATGAACAAGATAGTCAAATGGCTTTGTCATGTTTTCATTATGACACTTTACTCTGTACATTTTTTACAATGCAAAAAAGTCAGATGTTGGGGCACTATATACTGTACTATTTGCACAGCCATTTGAAAACTACAGTAAAGTTAGACATCACTGCGTTTAGTGAGGTATCTGAGTACAAGACTCTGAATATGTACGTTCCACATATATACTGCATTTGCTCTTTGCAATTCTAATTTATTGACAGCATTGTGCTAAAGAATAAATACACCCTTATTTACAACAAACATGAACTCCCTTTGGGTAGAGCTGTGCACAACTGTAAACAATACTGCAGTACATATTGGAACTGAACCTACAACATACACAGGTCTGTAAATCATTCATCAAATAGTTCAGTTTAGAAGACACTTTTAGTAAAAAAAGATTTAAAACCTTTTATTAAATTAACTTGACAGATTTTGACAAATAGTTCAACATTTTTGTATGTAATGACTCCAGTAATGAAATGAGGACTATTAGTATTATATTAAATGACTATTCAGCCTTCACAAGTTTAGTTAATTTTGACTGACATGACATAAGCAAATGATAATGTTATAAAACAGCAGAGTTGAAAATGAAAGTAGTTGATGCATGTCCAAAAGCATTATCAATTTGTTGGAAGGAATGAGAAACTGCTACTATGATGTGCACACATGACTATTTGTTTTGAGAAATGCATTAACTGTTGTGCAAATGTAAATAGTGTGAGAAATGCACCAAAGCCACTGAGAAAAACTGTAACTAAATTTGTTTCACAGATTTTAGGTGTAACTATTTTTTATTAAAGTAAAATTTTTGTTGATGTGCTGGAGGATGGTTTGTGGTGGTCTGTTTGTACCTGGGTGAAATCCCACCACCAGATCAGGTTTAGCAGCCTCTCCTTTCTCCACTTTCTCCTCCCAGAACTCATGGTAGAGGCTCTTGTAGGCGCTGATGTAAACTCGTCCCCGGGGCCCGAATGCCCTCAGCGGAGGCCTCATGATGGGCCCCTGGACCACCTCAGGCCCCACCATCACCACCTCCAGCCCCTGGTGCCCTGGGAACATGTGGCTGAGCTCATCCAAATCTGTGGTTCGGGCTCCCAGGGTTTCGTTTTGAGCGGCTCCCACCACATGTACAGTTAGAGGCCGTGAATACGGGTCTAAATTAAACATCCTAATCCCCATTCCGATAGTAAGAGGCCTGGAAAAAAATTCACTGCAAACTCTCCACACAGACTCTCGAAGCTCTGCTTCCTCTGGCCGCGGCCTGCATCCATTGGTCCAGAGGTCTGTCATGTTCTGTCCTGATAGGATGGGCTCCAGACGGGCCGTTAGATCTCCCTGCATCAACAACCAATCATTCCAACCACTCACTTTGTTTGCAGGACGAGACCACGCCTCCGTAGGAAAAGGAAGATCTCCTATTGGATAATAGAAATGAGTCACCTTTATGTACAGCTCACTTGGAGTTTCTCTGGATTCACATTTAAAATTATGTGTGGGAACAAATTATAATTTATGTTTCTTTCTGCTAACTACTGAGCATGTTTTTTTGGACATGTCACAACGGACATCATGTCAGCCCATGTGTATTGTGGTTTCTGAGCATTTCATCTAATTTAAAAGCCTGCAGGCCATGAACGTGGACGATTGTCATCCAATCAAATGGCGGTATGGCTCAGCAAGTTGTACTTTGAAAAATATCCACTACACTGAAAAGCAGCATGGCATCACTTCACTCCACACATAAGCCACATCTACAATGTTTTTAGATAGATTTATTAATATGTTTGCCAATAATTCATAGACTGTATGTAAAAATGAGGGATTGCACTTACTAATAAAAGTTTAAAATCTTTTGTAACATTGCAAGCTTTAGATCAGGATTTTTTCAAATAAATCTGTCCATTAGGATGTACAATGGGTTCAAGATCTGTTACTGAAATTAAATCTCCAGTAATGCTGATGATTATATTTATTTTTAGACAAAATAATACACATGTTTTAACTTCAGGGATAAAAATCTATATTTGGTGATTTTTTACAGCAAGGCAAGTTTATTAATATAGCACATTTTATACACAATGGAAATTAAAAGTGCTTTACATAAACAAGAATAAAAGAAACAAGCATAAGAAATAAAAACAACAAAACAAAAATTATTAAAACAGATTAAAATGTGTTAAAACGGGTTTTAAAGGAATAAAAAATAAAAGAAATAACCTTTATTTTCAATGATGACAAGTGAAAACATTTGTTATTCCAACCAATTGCCATGTTATAGAAAAAAGAAAAGAAAAACAGCTGTAAATGTGTAATATTTTAAATAATATTTTTAGATCAAATATTAACAGCTTTATAAAAAAAACATAATATCTGTAAAATCTTAATATTCTTAATACAGATGAAAGAGTTTATATTTTACAACTAAAGTAGTAATCAACATTTTCAATATAGTGTTTACTGCATGTATGTATGTGTATACATATACAACTTTAAACATGACTAAATATTTTGCATTTGCTATATAAAGTGGATAAAGTGCTAATGTACCATGTATAAATCTTTATATAAAGTGCTGGGCAATAATAATATACTTAAAATTTCTAATAAAAAACATTTCCTTTATTTATAAAGAGCTAAAGAAATTAAGAGACTCTTTCAAAGTTGATATCTTTTGATTTGCCATAATATGTGTGTTTTTATCTACAGTATGTATATGTAGTCAGTTGAAGTCACGATCACCAGCGATTATGTTATGGACTACATATTCATGCAACACACACACACCTGCTTCAAGTCACCAGTGATTGCAAACACTCACACAGCTGAAGCTGCTCACAGACTAATTACTTGGACTATAAGAACAGCACAAACACACAAAATGACTACGTTTACATCAACACCAATAATTTAATTTTAATGCGATTAAGACAAAACTCAGATTCAGAGTCTACCATGTAAACAGCAATTTAAGGTTTTAGTTCGAATTAAAGTCATAATCGAACTAAAGAAAAATCCAATTAAGACATGTGGAGTATGCCGACTTTAGTCGCATTACTGAAGTGCAGTACATACATGTAAACACCTCGAAATAATACCGTCATGTAGGACTTTAAGCCGCTTTTTGCGACAGGGTAGTCCACACACACACACACACACACACACACACACGCATGGCTGACTGACACTCTTTGCATCTACCGAGTCAAAGACACCTGCATCGTGAAATGCGGAGGTTTTAATTCCTCCATTCAGCATGTGGTATGAACTTTCATTAAAACAACACTCTTTCAGCAGTTCATAGTTGCATCCAATATCTCTTTTCACGGGGGGCATGCATGAAATGTTCCTGAATTAAAGTAAAAGTGCCAAACTGCAGCTAAAGTCGACAAATTAAAAATGAACCACCCAAAATTACATGAAATTCCGGAGGAAATGCAGATAGCACGATGACGCAATGATATTAATCGAATTATGTGCTATAACATGTAAAACGCAATCATGAAAGTAACACTCAAAAGTCTTATTCTTCTCTTAATTAGATTAAAGAAAATAATTTGATTACTGATGTCCATGTGGACGTAGTCCATGTTGCTGAGTCTTGTTATCTGTTAAGTGACATTACAACGCGTTACCTTCCTCTTGATTTGCCGTGTTTTTGACCCTTGCCTTGTTTTCTGTTTTACTTCGTCTTCTGCCTGCCTTGTGATCATCAGCCTGTTATTTTGACTACGACTCTGAATTGCCCTTATACATCTGTTTGCTCCTATGTTGATCATTGCTTGCCTGAACAACCTGCATTTGGATCCTCACTTCTGCTGTCAGTGTCACATCTCACCGTTACAGACGTCATGTGAATTTTGTTTTCTTTTTCCGATATTTCCTAAATGATGTTTAACAGAGCAAGGAATTTTTCCACAGTATTTCCTATAATATTTTTCCTCTGGAGAAAGTCTTGTTTGTTTTATTTTTAGCTCAATATTATTAGCCACCTTAAGCAATATTTGTTTTCGATTGTCTAAAGAACAAATCATCGTTATACCATGACTTGCCTAAGCCTTTAAATGTCACTTTAAGCTAAATACTAGTATCTTGAAGAATATCTAGTCAAATATTATGTGCTGTCATCATGGCAAAAATAAAAGAAATCAGTTATTATAAATGAGTTATTAAAGCTATTATGATTAGAAATGTGTTAAAAAATCTCTCCGTTAAACAGAAATTGAGGAAAGAAATATAAAGGGGGGCTAATAATTCTGACATCAACAGTATATTTTGGTCTTTATTAATTTATAATTAACACAACAAATTATCACTAAACATTATGGAACATTTTGGTTGGTTTTAAATTATAACTACATCACTTATTGGCACTAAAGCGCCAATAAGTGCTGTATAAGCGCCAATAAGTGCTGTATAAGCGCCAATAAGTGCTGTATAAGCGCCAATAAGTGCCAATGGTGCATCGATGGAATTGCTCTTCAGTGTTTGGACTCTCAGAAGTGATTATTAAACCACACTGAACTGAGCTAAACTGAACTGAACTTAAACACTGAAAACTGAACTGACACTGTTTACATTCACTATAAACAAATAAAGATGAATTGAATTGAATTGAATTAAAGATGATTACTACATACACTTATTTCATATATACTCATTTAATGTTTTTACTACTAGAAATGTTTTTATTTTTAAAGCTTAATGAAAAGCAAAGCTCACCTTTATAAATGAGCCACTCGACGCATCTGTCCACCGCTGCCATGCGCAGTTTATTGCAGTAGTGTTTATGTTGGGGCCAGTTTTTCTTCTGACACTCTTTACTGCAGTAATACACATTCAGACAGCTGTGCCAGACACAGAGACAGGCGTTTTACTGTAGATCATCAGAGACAGAACATTTAGTTTGATCACAATATCATTACAATCGTCCTCATACCGTGTGCATCTCTTCAGTGAGCCTCTGACTGACGGGAGTCTTTCACACTGTGCGCATATTTTAAACGATTCCTCCATTTTCTCAAACATCTCCTTCGTCGAGTGGAAACTTACAGGCTTTTTGGCCTTATTGTCTGAAACACTGAAAAACAGGAGAGAGAAATGTAAACGTTAGTTCGTTTAAAACACATTCATTCATTCATGTACTTTCTTTTTGGCTTAGTCCCTTTATTACAGTTTTTCTCCATTGGTTTGGCTCATTTCTTGAAACTGGAAATACATTGTCAAAACAACATGGACAAACCTCCAAACCACTCGGCAATTGTTCACAACAGAATAGATTTTTCTCATTCATTTCATCACATTGCAAATGTCTAAGTACATCTAGCCTACATTTAGCAGGATTTCCAAGTGAATAGATCTAGTTGATCTAAACTGATTGTTGATTCTCAGTTTAATGGTTGTTTGCTCCAAAATGTGTCAGGGTCATTTCATTGTATAAGTCATCACATGCACAATAGTCTGTTCAATTGTCAAAATTAGTCAAGAACATAATACCATGAATATCATATATGAATCTGAGGAACATTTGATCCATTTATTACAGCAACTGGCAATCAGGTGACACTAGAACTTGACTAACAAAGGAGGAATTTCACACATCTCAGATGACCAATCAAGCACTGTAGGCTGCATATCATTTTCATTGTTTTTTTGTTTGTGTGTTTATACTACAGTATATTTTGCACTAACTGTTTAAATGAGAAGGAAATTTAGTTTCGACACATGAGCGAACAGTTTTGGGAAAGATATGAGCTTTTGAGAGTGAGCTATAGTGTTGTGCTGAATTGTAAGATAGTGTTTTGCAAAACTATCTTAGAGTATTGAGAATATAATTCCTGTTCCTGAGCCAAACCAATGGAGAAAAATTGTAATCAGGGGTCGTCACAGCGGAATGAACCGCCAACAAATTATTCAGCATATGTTTTATTCATATTGTTGTTTAGTCATCTTTATTTAATTGATTTATACTATATTAACAGGTTTTAAGGTAAGTATAAGCCCCTGTAATTACAAATAACTTAGTAATTAAAAGTAAATAGATTGCTATTTTTATGCAATTTTCCTTTTTATGTAATTAAATTTAAGGGCTGCGTGGTGCAGAGTGGGTAGCACGTCTGCCTCACAGCAAGAAGGTCGATGGTTTGAGCCTTGACTGGGTCAATTGGCATTTCTGTGTGGAGTTTGCATGTTCTCCCAGTGTTCGCGTGGGTTTCCACCGCTTGCTCTGGTTTTCCCCACAGTCCAAAGACATGGGGTATAGGTGGTATAGGTTTAGCTAAATTGTCCGTAGTGTATGAGTGTGAATGAGTGCGTATGGATGTTTCCCAGTGATGGGTTGCAGGGGAAGAGCATCCACTGCATAAAACATATGCTGGATAAGTTGGCGGTTCATTCCGCTGTGGCGACCCCAGATTAATAAAGGGACTAAGCCGAAAAGAAAATGAATGAATGAATAAATTAAAGTAACTAATGACTTTGTAACATGTATCATGGTTTGCAAATCAACACAGATATTTTAATACTGATATTATTATTATTATTATAATTCAATATTATTTATATTAAAATGTTCATACCAATATATTATTACTATTATTATTTATTTATATTATTATTAATATTAGAATGAATGATTAAGGATCTTTGAAGGACATACTATGGAAACAACAGTACATCCAACCTTAAGCAGGATTACAAAAATTATGATAAATAAACAACTACATAATTTGCAGCATTATTAATATCTTCTTCTGCTGATTGGCTGAAACCTCTTTTTTAATGAATGCTAAAAATGACTGAAGAATGCAGCATAACAAAATTCAGGAATCATTAGAAAGTAATGTGACAAACAGCAGACTGTCCTGTATTCGATTTGATTTGATTATCCTACATTATTTGAGAGTATTCTAGAGGCCTAAGTGAATGAACAGAAGCACAGGCAGCTGCTGGGTTATTTATATCCGCTCTCAAAATACAGCAGAGACAGCTGAGACGGAACAGGTTAACATACAGACAGCCATATTATGTCATTAAATGCAAGCCAAAATCACGTGAATCAATAAATAAATAGGTCTAAGAAACAAATTTAAATATGTAAACTCAATATTTTTTTCACTAATTAAGTAAATAACAATACCTGCATTAAAAAAAGCTCTAGTACTGTATAGTAAACTACAGTGTTACAATAGTAAAGTGTATTAAATTGTATAGTATTAAAAAAAACTGTAGTATTTACTATAGTAAACTGATAAACTGTAATAGTAGCCTAGTCATTTCTACTACAGTAAACTGTGGTGTATTGTATTATAGTATACCTTATATAAATATAGAACAGTTTAGACAGTTGTTTATACAATACTACTATAATTGTTGTATTATCATAGCAACTATATAAATTAAAATTAATTCAAGCAGCATATTTTACTACAATATGGTCCAAAAACACTGTAGTATTTACTATAAAGTGTTTTTTATGTGGGTAATAATAATAAAAACAGTATAACAACGTTTAAAAATGTTAGCATGTTTACTTAGCTTCGTTTGTGTTAGCGTAAGTAACGTAAACTTAATGAGTCACGTGATCGCGTCTGACAGTGAATCCTGCATTTAGTACACATTTTGTCTACAGTATGACGAATGAACATATGAGTTGGAAACGTGAGGCTTGCTTACCTGTTGGAGTCGTTCATTGTTTACAGTCGGAGTTTGACCGATGAAGTGAAGTCTCTGTCAGGGGTCTGAGGGCTTTTATAGCCGCGCGGCCCGGCGGGAGATTTCTGGAGGCTTCTGTGAGATGTTCCTCAGGGTCTCAACATTTCGACATGGTGCTTTACCCCCAATAATAATAATGATGCTGATAATGGTGATAATAATAATAATAATAATAATAATAATAATAATAATAATAATAATTATTATTATTATTATTATTATTATTACAAAATTACTAGCCATCTTGTAGTTTTTATTTACCCCATATATTAATAATCATTACTATTATTATTTTATTATTATTATTATTATTATTATTATACAATTATTACCCATCTTGTCATTTTTTGTAATTCATCCCAATAACAATAATTATAATCATCATCATAATTACTATTATTCTTTATTATTATTATTATATAATTATTATCCATCTTGTCCCTTTTTTATTATTTATCAAATATTTCCTAAATTATGTTGAACAGAGCAAAGAGAATTTTCACAGTATATTTCCTACTTTATTTTTTATTATGGAAAAAACTAATTATTAGCTTAAAAATTTTTAATTAACCAAAATAATTTGAGGTCAACATTTTTGACCTCCTTAAGATTTTTTTTTACGATTGGCTACAAAACAAACCACCGTTGTACAATAAATTGCATAATTAAATTATGCAAATTAAATTGCAAATAACCTAATTGAATTGCACTTTAATCTGAGTACTAGCATCTTGCAAAATAAATATAAAAATATTATGTACTATCATTATGGAAAAGACTAAAGAAATTAGTTAGAAAGTAGTGATTAAAGCTTACGTTTAAAAAAGTGTTGTAAGTACAACTTCAAGGCAAGGATAATATTTATTTTTAATAGTATGTATAAAAAAAAGAAACACCTATATCATAATTTGCTGTTGTATTCACCGTCAAAAACTGTTTTTCCAAGTTTTTCCTTCATTTGCTTGAATGAATTTATTAATAAACTCCATAAAGCTTCTTCCACATCAGATAAATAATATTCACACAATAAAAACTAAATGTAAACAAAATATAATACAATTGGACATAAATTCTGACTCAGAAATCAGACATTTAAATACAGTATACATTTAGTATAAATACATTTAGTTTAAAGGATAAATAACAAAAGATTACTTATATGATATATATATATATATATATATAGTATAGTATAATATATATCGTATAGTATAGTACATACTGTATAGTATAATATAGGGGAAGTCAGAAATATTAGCTCCCCTTTGAATTTTTTTTCCCCAAATGATGTTTAACAGAGCAAGGAAATTTTCACAGTATGTCTGATAATATTTTTTCTTCTGGAGAAAGAAATTTTTCATCTTATTTGTTTTATTTCGATGAGAATAGAAGCAGTTTTTTATTTTTTAAACACCATTTTAAGGACTAAATAATTAGCCCCTTTAGGCTAATTGTTTTTCTCTCGGTTATATACAGAAGAAACCATTGTTATACAATAACTTGCCTAATTACCCTAACCTGCCTAGTTAACCTAATTAACCTAGTTAAGCCTTTAAATGTCACTTTAAGCTGTATAGAAGTGTCTTGAAGAATATCTAGTCAAATATTATTTACTGTCATCATGGCAAAGATCAAATACATCAGTTATTATAGATGAGTTATTAAAACTATTATGATTAGAAATGTGTTGAAGAAATCTTCTCTCTGTTAAACAGAAAACGGGGAAAAAAATAAACAGGTGGGCTAATAATTCAGGGGGGCTAATAATTCTGACTTCAACTGTATATGGTATATATATATATATTCAGTTCCTAATTAATTGGTTCAAGTGTGTTTAATCAGGGTTAGGGCTGAATCCTGCAGGCAGGTAGCTCTCCAAGAACAGGGTTGGTGAACAGGCCTGGTATATTGACTGATGTAAATACTATATATATAAATAGTAAAAACTAACTTCAGCACTAGGGGGCGATCATTGCTTACTTAATTGTGCTTGCATAAAATACACTTGGTACACTGGGAAAAATATGGCAAGTAAATCAGAAAATATGGAAATCCCAAAAACAAAAACATAAAAATACATAAAAGGTGCATGAAAACTGTGTTTTACTATATTACATTAAATTATTCATTCATTTTCTTTTCGGCTTAGTCCCTTTATTAATCAGGGGTCGCCATAGCGGAATGAACCACCAACTTATCCAGCATATGTTTTATTTAGCGGATGCTCTTTTAGCTGCAACCCATCACTGGGAAACACCCATACACACTCAATCACACACATAGCTTAGCCAATTCCCCTATAGCGCATGTGTTTGGACTGTGGGGAAAACCGGAGCACCCGGAGGAAACCCACGCCAACACAGAGAGAACATGCAAACTCCACACAGAAATGACAACTGACCCAGCCGAGGCTCGAACCAGCGACCTTCTTGCTTTGTGCTACCCACTGCATTATATTATATTATATTATATTATATTATATTATATTATATTATAT
>CAIGQZ010032287.1:2932877-2949421 GCA_903798205.1 Danio tinwini
TATATATATATAACATATGCAATGTATTCCTGTGATTCAAACACACAAACACATATCCATACCAAATGTTTGGTAAAAAAAAGTTCAGTATGATTTAAAAAAAAATAGATATATATTTAAGTAAAAAAAGCCAAAGGGTGACGCAGTGGTGCAGTAGGCAGTTCTGTCACCTCACAGCAAGAAGGTCGCTGGTTTGAGCCTCAGCTGGGTCAGTTGGCGTTTCTGTGTATAGTTTGCATGTTCTCCCCGCATTCGCGTGGGTTCATTCCGCTGTGGCAACCCCGGATTAATAAAGGGACTAAGCCGAAAAGAGAATGAATGAATAGATGAGAAACATTCATACACGTTCATTCACACTCATACACTACGGACAATTCAGACTATCCAATACACCTGTACCGCATGTTTTTGGACTTGTAGGGGAAACCAGAGCACCCGGAGGAAACCCACGCCAACACTGGAAGAACAAGCAAACTCCACACAGAAATGCCAACTGTGAGGCGATTGTGCTACACACTGCGCCACCATGATGCCCATTATTATTATTATTATCAGTGCTTAAAATAGCTTCATTTTAGTTTAGACACAAAACTTTTTTCATTAATATGAAGTTCTAAAGAACAGCATTTAAATAATATTAGAAATATCCACAATTTTGTCCAATAAGATTCTACAGATTTAAAAATTTCCATGTTACAGCTTCAATTTTAAATTGATTACCTGATTGATCAACATACAGATGCGAATTTTAAAGATTAAACCTCAAAGCAAACACTAAAAGTTTTAAAAAACATAAATAAATGACACACCAGATACCCGTCAATCTTTAAAACCCCTAAAAGTTAAAAAAGGACCCAGACAGAAAGTGAAAAAGAAAAGCGGAAAAGTTTTATCACTTTTTTATATGTATACAATTATAATGTATATATTAAATAATAATAATAATTTTATGCATAATTATTTTGAATAATGCACACTTTTGAACACCCCTTTTGAAAAGATTATTTTTAATAATTTGTCAGTAAATATAAACAATATATTTTTTAAACAAAAGAGATTTATCACACTGTTTCATCATAAAAAGAAAAGTTTGGTCACAGAACATCTTTAGAAATAAAATCAATGTAAAATATTTGTATATTGTAGTAAGTATAAAAGTAAGTATAAAAATACAAACTGCAAAAGTTCAACTTAAGTTTTCCTGTTTATTACAATTTTATGTAATCTTTTCCCCCAACATATTAGAATTAGAATCAGAAAGAGCTTTATTGCCAGGTATGTTCACAAATACAAGGAATTTGTTTTTGTGACAGAGCTTCTACACCGCAACAGAGTTACAGAGACGGGACTAAATAACAGATAATAAACAGATAATAAATTAATGCAAGTGTACACATTTTTGGACTGTAATCTTTAGTTTAGTTCGATTAATTCCAGTTTTGTCTTTGCTACTGACTAATCTAATAAATATGCACAAATATATTACTGTACAGAATCATGTAGAAAATATGAATTTAAAAGAGAAATTGTGAGGGGTTTACCCATTTTATGCTCAGCACTGTACATAATTACTTGACAAATTGCCTGAAATTAGCTTGAAAAATAATACTCACATAGGAAGAGGACTCTGAAAGAACAATAAAAAGCCAAAGAGTTGTAATTTAAGTCACGTAGAAGCAGCAGAACTTCATGTAAATCAGCTGGACTCCCGATGTGCTGTTTAGTGACTCCACCTCTCTCTTTGTCATACTTTCATCCCCTTTTTTGGGAGAGACTGACACTCGTCCAGGTCTGAGTCTCTGGGAGCCTGTTCAAATTACTTGAAGATTTTCCTTACCCTGCATACCCAGAATCCCCTTCCCCCAGAGTCACACAAGACCTGATGGGGATCTAGAGTTACTCCTCCTGACCCCCGTGCACATACTAATGCACATGCTCTGTTTATTAACCAAAATATACAGTCGAGGTCACACTTATTAGCCCTCCTCCTGTGAATCGTTTATTATTTCTTACGTTTAAAAGACTTTCAAAGTATTTCCTATAATATTTGTAGTATTTTGGGGAAAGTCTTATTTATTTAAAGGGGACCTATTATGCAAAAATCACTTTTATAAGGGGGGTAAACACAGTTGTGTGACAAAAGTGTGTAAATATGGCCAGCTTCTAATAGTAAACATTTATTAATTCAATTTTTTTATAAACACACATGATAAAAACAGTCTGCAGAAACACTTTGATTGACATTCTCTCTTTGTACATATCATCAGAGGGGAAAAGCCCCGCCCATCTCTCTCATTAGCATAAACAGCCCTGAGTGAGAAGCAGCAGTCCGTCAAATAAACAATGAAGTCACCATAAACTGACGCATTCTGGCATACTTTTGTTCATATTTTCAGTTTTTCACACAGATAACGTTTTTGAATCTGCCACTATGCTGATACAGAGGCATTTGTAGCTCCGCCCTCTTTTGAAAAGAGCACAATCTCATTTGAATTTAAAGCGACAGTCACCACAACAACAGCACAAGGATCAAAGCCTAAAAGGGTCAGTTTCAGAGAGTTATAACACATTATCTGTGAGGTATTTTGAGCTGAAACTTCACATACACACTCTACGCTCTCAGAAATAAAGGTACGCGAGCTGTCACTGGGGTGGTACCTTTTCAAAAGGTACAAATTTGTACCTACAAGGTCCATACCTCAAGGGTACATATTAGTACCTAAAAAGTACAAAAATTTACCTCCTAAAATTTGTAGGTACTAATATATACTTTTGAGGTACCAATATGGACCCTTTAAGTACAAATTTGTACCTTTTGAAAAGGAACCACCCCAGTGACAGCTCGCATACCTTTATTTCTGAGAGTGTAGAGACATCAGAGACTTCTTTTACATCTTGTAAAAAGGGGCATAATAGGTCCCCTTTAGGTCCGGCTTGAATAAAATCACATGCACTGTAAAAAAAAATGCTCATAATTTCAGTGGTAAACAACTGTAAAATTATTTCAGTATAAATCTGCTTAACAGTAAGTTTACTTAACAAATACAGTCCACAACCCTAAATTGAGTTTTCCAGAATTCCCTGCACAACACTTCTGTTTTAATGCTTTATTGTTGACATTATTATGTTTTTTAGTTTATTTTTCTCATCATTTATGTACATTAGAGTTTTATGTTACATCTAATGTTGATAAATAATGTTAAGTACATTATTTTCCATTTTATGTGTGTTACCATGATGGTGTTTAACAGCTGTGTGAATAACATTACGCATCATCTATATATTAGTATGTTAATAGGTTACCATAAATACGGTTGTTTACAGTTTTAATCAGAAAATGCTTTTACAGTTGCTTGCATACGTTTAATGATAAAGTTCTGCCATTTTTTAACCATAAATAAAAAAAGTACAGTGCAGTTTTTAATTTTTTAAATACATTTTTAAGATCAATATTTATGCAGCTCTTTAAAGAGACATTGAAAAAAGTAAACAAAATATGCCCGAAATATGTTTCTCGAGGAAGTCTTTAAAAGTCACTTTAAGCTGAATACTAGTATCTTGAAAAACATCTATGAAAATATTATTTACTAACATCATGAAGAGATAAAAATAATTAATTATTAGAAATTAGTTATCAAAACTATTATGCTTGAAAAGTTTAAGACATCTCTATTAAGCAACACTCTGGTAATATGTTTTTAAAGGTGTAGTATGTAAGTTTGACACCCAGTGGTTGAACTAGGTATTGCACTCCTGGATCAAATCAAACACTAGTGTAGGTTGCCAGATTGACGACCAACAGAAGCGAATCTGACTATTGGGACTATTGAGTCTAAAAGCTGACTTAAACGTTCATAATATTTATATTATTTACTAATTAATAACCACCTCATGTAGAACTCTGAATCTGCGTCTCATTTCGGAGTCAGCTACTGTCCACCAGAGGTCGCATTTTGGTCACGAATACATACATTGCCACAGCCATATCACCCTGCAGCTCAAGACCGGTTACTCACTGAAGCTAAGCAGGGCTGAGCCTGGTCAGTACCTGGATGGGAGACCACATGGGAAAGCTTAAGTTGCTGTTGGAAGTGGTGTTAGAGAGGCCAGCAGGGGGCGCTCAACCTGTGGTCTGTGTAAGTCCTAATGCCCCAGTAAAAGTGAAGGGGACACTACACTGTCAGTGGGCGCTGTCTTTCGGATGAGACGTTAAACCGAGGTCCTGACTCTCTGTGGTCAATTAAAAAAATCCCATGGCACTTCTCGTAAAGAATAGGGGTGTAACTACGGTGTCCTGGCCAAATGCCCTCAATCGGCACTTTCCCATCATGGCCACCTAATCATCCCCATCCACCGAATTGGCTATCACTGTCACTTCACTTCACCTATAGCTGGTGTGTGGTGAGCGCACTGGCGCCGTTGTCCTGTGGCTGCCGTCGCATCATCCAAGTGGATGCTGCACACTAGTGTTGGTGTGAAGAGACTCCCCTCATGATTGTGAAGCGCTTTGGGTGTATGGCCATACACAATAAATGCGCTATATAAATACACATTACATTACTTTGAAAGCTTCGATGGATTTGCTCTTTAGTGTTTGAACTGTCAGCAGTGAATATTAAACCACACTGAACTGAACTAAACTGAACTTCAACACTGAAAACTGTAAACCATGTGAAGCTGCTTTGAAACAATCTACATTGTAAAAGCGAATTGAATTAAATTGAAAGCTTTTCTGAATGAATAAATAAAATATGCTGTTTTCCACCAAGGCAACCCAGGGTGCTGAATTATAATTGGCTAAACTGGCATTGGGTGTGTTAAAAGAACCAAAACAAACACATAACACACATTTTCAAAGCAGAATATCTGACTTTAGCATTGTTTTTCAGATAAACAAGAATGTTCACTTAGCATGTTTCTTAAATATCTGCACACATATTATGGTATTTTATGCTTTAGAAGAGTCAAAAACTTACACACAGCACCTTTAAATAATTTAACTTTCACAGGAGGGCGAATAATTTTGACTTTAACTAAACCTACTTTACTGCACCCACATTTCACTCCCGCTCCCTTAATAAACACACTGTGATTTTCAAACTCTTGTGGTTTGATTATAAATTAATTAGATTTCATCTGGAATCAGATATAATAAGCAATATTAAAATATTAAAAGCATTTCTCCAATTAAAGTGTTTTCATGAAAGATCTGGGTCACTGTCAGAAAACAGTGACGGATATAATACACATGATTTTTATTTCAAATGTTTTCAAATTATTCATTATTGTTATTTTTTCTGTTCACTGTTGAAAATAGAGTAGTTTAAACTTCATGCTGACATTAATTAACATTAATTAACAATCAGTTAATTAACATAATGAAACGCATACATTTATTAAATGTTCTCTGTTCAGGTTAAAGCTTACTAAAATAATAAAAACTTCCTAAAATAATAATTTTAAATAGTTTCAAGAGTTCACACTTAGATGATGATTGATTATAAAGCTTGTTTGGCATGCTGTCCAGGGAGAGAGCCCTGAGCTCCTAAGATCCTCGAGCCCGGGGCTCCCTCCTGTTTGCAAGGCGAGAGGGGAGTTTGAGCTCAGGTACATTTCAAAATGTACCTTTAGCTACTACCCTGCTGTAGTAAATAAAAAAAATATACATTTTAAAATTATTATCATTCATTCATTTTTCTTTTTTGGCTTAGTTCCTTTATTAATCTGGGGTCGCCACAGTGGAATGAACCGCCAGCTTATCCAGCACGTTTCACGCAGCGGATCCATACACACTCATACACTACGGTCAATTTTAGCATACCCAATTCACCTGTACCACGTCTTTGGACCCTGAGCACCTGGAGGAAACCAACGCGAACACGGGGAGAATTATTATCTTTGCAATATTAAATTATAATTAAATTCAATTCAATTTATCTTTATTTGTATTGCGCTTATACAATGTAGATTGTGTCAAAGCAGCTTCACATGGAAGTTTATAGTGAATTGAAACAATGTCAGTTCAGTTTTCAGTGTTTAAGTTCAGTTTAGCTCAGTTCAGTGTGGGTTAATTATCACTACTGAGAGTCCAAACACTGAGTAGCAATTCCATCGATGCGCAGCTCTACAGATCCCGAACCATGCAAGCCAGCGGCAACAGCGGCGAGAAAAAAACTTCACCAATTGGTGAAAGTGAAGAATTTAAAAAAACCTCAAGAGAAACCAGGCTCAGTTGGGCACAACCATTTCTCCTATGGCCAAACGTCTTGTGCAGAGTTGCAGTCTAGGCGCAGTAGCTGGACCTCAGCGAAGACACGTCTGTCCTTGGAGCATCACAGGAATCAGTCTCATGCTCTCCATCATGACCACCACAGCAGCAGCTCAGGATACGGCCTGGTCCGGAAACCCTGAGATCGTCTCGTCGCTATTAAAAAAAAGTTTGATAAGGCAAATAAAAATCTTTTCCACATGGACCATTCGAAAATCTCCTTAGCGTTCAGTCCACTAGGAGTCTAAAATTTCCTTCATAATGGTCTTAAAAATGTCTTAAAACATCTTAAATTTAACTTACTGAAACCTGCAGAAACCCTGGTATTGTTGGTGACTGGATGTGTGTTGGATCAATTGGGTAGCTTTACATAAACAAAGGAAAATTAAGACCTGTTTAAAATGATTTAAGACCTACAACACAATATTTTGGTGAATTTAAGACTTTTTTTAGGCTTAATTTTTATTTTAGGAATTTAAGATGTGGCGCAGTGGGTAGCACGATCACCTCATAGCAAGAAGGTCACTGGTTTGAGCCTCGGCTGGGTCAGTTGGCATTTCTGTGGCATTTGCATGTTCTCCTCGTGTTCGTGTAGGTTTCCTCCAGGTGCTTCGGTTTCCCCCACAGTCCAGACATGTGGTATAGGTTAACTGGGAAAGCTAAATTGTGCATAGTGTATGTGTGTGAATGAGTTTCCCAGTGAACGGTTGCAGCTGGAAAAGTATCCGCTGCATAAAACATTTGCTGGATAAGTTGGCGGTTCATTCCGCTGTGGCGACCCCAGATTAATAAAGCGACTAAGCCAAAAAAATAATTTTTAAGACCCCGCGGACTCCCTGTAATACAATTCAAAGTTCTGAATCTCAAGAATTAAATAAAAAATAAACACAGTCAGCAACTCGGCTGTTCCTTGATTTAAAAAAAAAAAAAAATCAAAACAAAACAAAATCTTTATTCATCATTTGGTCCAACAGAACCTGAGATTGCAAATGAATCGTACATATCTTAAACTTTTATACATTTTTTTTCTCCCATCCAAGAATCAATAAAATATTCTACATATTATACTCCTGCCTGACAGAGGTCTGTGTAATTACAGCGAGTACTTTAGATTGGATTGTGCAGAGGGGAACAGCGCTGTACAATTTACAAAAAAAAGAAAAGACAGACTATGTGTGCGTGTGTTTGTGATGTTTCATGAATCAGACACACCAACAGAGGGAGACACTGACTAAAAACAACATCCAGAGAAAAAATAAAAATACACAGACGGCGGACTAAAGATCAGTGCACAAAAAGTCAAACATCATGTCAGCGCCGGCAGAGCAACTGACAAATCAGATCCAAGACAGGTCAAAACAATCCCCCAAGTCAGTTCAGCTCTCGCCCAGCAGCTTTTCTTGTGCTTCTCTCTGAAAGGTTAATCTTTACTAAAACACGACATAAATAAATTAAAAGATGGTCTACACATGTAATGAGTAACCCCTCGTCTATTCCACCTTCTATTAAGATCAAGTAGATCAGCATTATTCATGATACACGACATGTGACCCCAGAGCAGTTTGCTGATTGGCTGTCAGAATGGCGATAAATGTAAATCTCACAAAGCAAGTCACTTGGGACATCTCACTCTTACTTTAACAGAAGAAGATAGCGTTTATTTGCTGAATGATTTAATGAATTAAACATATTTTGGGCCAAACACTAAATGAGAATTATATATCAAATATATACAATTAACGAAAAGTGCAAAAGCATTTGGTAACATTTGTTGTACGGTCGTAAAAAGTGTTTTGTTTTAGTTTTTATGCAATAGTGTAAATCATATTGTATTAAAGTACAATAGCGCTTAGTGAAAATAGTCCTAAATAATACAATTATGAAATAAAAATGTTAAATTTAAAAAGCTCCAGCGATCTCAATTTGAGGAGAAAATTAAAGGGGGAATAATAATATTATTATTATCATCATCATCATAAAAATGATATGTTGAGAATCCTTGTACTTATGTTAATTTGATTGGAAAACTTATTGGTAGATTAATTAAAACTATAATTATAATAATAATATTCAGCATCTAATTCAACATATTAAAAATTAAAATGCGAAGAATTATGTTAATTTGATTGGAAAACTTATTGTTAAATTAATTAAAACTATAATAATAGTATTAATAATAATAATATTCAGCATCTAATTTATAACATTAAAAATTAAATTGCGAAGAATTATGTTAATTTGATTGGAAAACTTATTGGTAAATTAATTGAAACTATAATAATAAAAAAAATTATAATATTCAGCATCTAAATCAGCTGGAAGGGCATCCACTACGTAAAACATATGCTGGATAAGTTGGCGGTTCATTCTGCTGTGGATTAATAAAGGGACTAAGCCGAAAAGAAAATGAATGAATGAATGAATGATTGGAAAACTTATTGGTAGATTAATTGAAATTATAATAATAATAATAATAATAATATTCAGCATCTAAATCAAAATATGAAAACTTAAAATGCGAAGATTTATGTTAATTTGATCGGAAAACGTATTGGTAAATTAATTGAAACTATAATAATAATGATAATAATAATAATATTCAGCATCTAATTCATAATATAAAAAATTAAAATGAAGAATTATGTTAATTTGATTGGAAAACTTGTTGGTAAATTAATTGAAACTAATAATAAAAAAAAATAATATTCAGCGTCTAAATCATAATATTAAAAATAAAAATGAAGAATTCTGATGATGTAAATTTAAAGGGGAAATAATTTAAACTAATATTATTAATGATAATAATAATAATTATTATTTGAAATATACTACTAATGTTAATAATAATAAAGCATCATCATAAAAATTAAATGACAGGTTAAAGCTCATAGTAATGTGGAACGTAAAATAAAATTTAAAGCGTAATATTACTAAAACTACTACTAATAATCATAAAATAAAAATGAAGCATTTATTTTGATGTAATGCAGAAAACAAGACAGTGTGTGATTATTGATCATGATCATTCTTCTGATTAAGGATGAAATGAGCCATGTGAATTACTTTGCTGAGATTCACCCTCTGACTGAACATACACAAAAGAAACTGAAGTCCACTGACAGGATCTGAATGTGTGTGTGTGTGTGTGTGTGTGTTTGCAGTGGGTGGGTCTTGGCTCAGTGAGCAGACGTGTGATTGGCTCAGTAGTTCTCAGTGTCTGCTTTCATTAGCACGTTTCATGTATTTTTTATGTTTATGTGTTTGTGTGTGTGTGTGTGTGTAAGCGTATGTCAAAGCGGCCGCGGTCTGTGCAGTCCGTCAGTGTCTGGAGTGAGCTGGGGCGAGTGTGTGGCTTTACTGGACGTCCAGTCGCCCAGAGACGCCTGCGCTGCTTTCCTGTGAGCTAGTCTGTGTGTGATGGAGAAACCGGCGTTTCCCTCCAGCTGAGACAGAACCACCAGGACCTGCCTGCAACACATGACGGGTGAGTTAGTATGAGAAAAACGAGTGTTTTAAAAGACACCTGTTATGCTAAATCAACTCTATATCTCACAGTCATAATGGAGTGATATAAACACGGCTCTTTTTTTACATTTCCCGACGTTAAAATAGGATCCAAATCTCAAAGTTTTTAAGATCCATGATTTGACACGCATGTGGAAATGGTGGGCGGGAGAAACATTAGCGCAATAACTTTGCAGCCAGCGAGCATGAACCACAGCTTCCAGAAAAGACCTGAGAAAGGAGAAGTGTGTGTGTTTGTTGTGTTTACCTGTGCAGAGGAGGAACACTGTCGATGGTCTTTAGGCTGCCGCGTGTTGACACCACATTAAAACTGTCTGTACAGTCACAGGACACATGGAGGTAGTACTTCGGGTGACGATTCTCCACCACGACGATAAGCCCCGCCCACCCGTGAGTCAGGTAATAGCAGGTCATTCCTTCCCTACCCTGAAACACAACATAAACAAATCAACCATTGTGCATAATAATTCATCACATAATTATTACACACAGCAATTTTATTCACCGCAGCAAATTGATTTATATGTTTTGATTTATATATATTTAATTAATTATATATAGTATAATTTAATAACAATGACAATGCAATATACAAGATGGTTAGTATTATTACTTTTCATTTTATAAATAAGGCAGCACAGTGGCGCAGTGGGTAGCGATCTCGCCTCACAGCAAGAAGGTCGCTGATTCAAGCCTCGGCTGGGTTAGTTGGCGTTTCTATGTGGAGTTTGCATGTTCTCCCCGTGTTCGTGTGGGTTTCCTCCGGGTCCGAGTGTATGTGTGTGAATGTGAGCGTGTATGGGTGTTTCCCAGTGATGGGTTGCAGCTGAAAGGGCATCCGCTGCGTAAAACATATGCTGGATAAGTTGGCGGTTCATTCTGCTGTGGGGACCTCAGATTGATAAAGGGACTAAGCCGAAAAGAAAAGAAATTAATTGTATAAATATTTTATTCTGCTCAGTAAACTTCTTAAAACGGATCATAACATTCAGTGTAAGCATTTCACCATTAATTAAATTAATTTCATTTAAAAAACAGATCAAAAATGTATTTCTATATTTTTACATGCATTTGAGCTTCTTACCATTTTTTTAAAAGGATAAATTATAAACGTCACAAAAGTAGTATAAGTGTGTGTTTGTATTTTAAAACCCCAGTGCACACAGACTCATGGGGACTTGTCTCTGTGGGGACCGATATTAAGGTAAACAGGCCATTAATCACAGAAAATTAAGAAATGCAGTTTGTACAGAAAGCGAGGGTTGGGTTTAAGGGTAGAGGAAGGGAATATTGACCTTATTCTGCATGGCAGAAGTGTGTTCATTTTTGCCATTGTTTTAGAACAGGGGTGCCCAAACTCTGTTCTGGAGGTCCGGTGTCCTGCTGAGTTTAGCTCCAACTTGCTTTAACACACCTGCCAGAAAGATTCCAGCATGTCTAGTAAGAGCTTGATTAGCTGGTTCAGGTGAGTTTGATTAGGGCTGGAACTCTCGTGGACATCGGACCTCCAGGACTGAGTTTGGACACCCCTGTTTTAGAACGTCCCATTCAGTTGCCAATGGGAGAAATGACTAGAAATAAACGGCAGAAAACTGTCAAACTGCTTGCTCTACAAGCGTGTTCATGACTATACAGACAAAGTGGAATAATATGCAAAGAAAATATCAGTTTGCAACATGAAGCAGAATAATGAGCTAATTTAATGTCTAAAAATCAATAGCTACGTTTTCACTATTGCGTCTAAATCGAGCGTGCCAGGGCCAGTCGCGTTTCCACTGTCACTTTCGGGGACTGATCAGGCCAAAGCGGGGTTTCCTCGGGGCCAGCGGCCGACCTTTTTTGGCCTGCTGAATACCTTGGGCCAAAGAGGGCCAGCTGGGGTTTCAGGATGGAGTGGAAAGAGAGGTGGAGTTTGCCCGAGTCTGGTAAAGATGGTGTTCTGCCTTTACACTGGTTTTCCGATTGCACATGAGTACATGTGCCAAAATAAATAAATAATAATAAGGAAAAGAAAAACATATAGCTGATCAGTTTAAGATAGGCTATTCCATAAAACACCTTATAGGCTAGGGGTCTTTTTGTTTCCCTTTTAAATGTAAGGGTGTCATAAAATAATAAAGTAGTTTTCATTTATAAGTCATATTTCTTTTCTGCTTACTCCTGGATGTTTTAATAATGCATAATAATCTTTACACCATATTAAAGACACAGCAGCCAGTAACAGTTTTTACAAAATCAGAGTTTGTCAAGTTTAAAAGGTGTGTTTGTACATGATATGTACACATTTAGATGCCTGTATGTGTGTGTGAAAGACCGGGCAAAAGAGCGCTCAATTTACAGCTCTGTTGATGCCGCAATCGGCTGGGTTTCTTTTTTCTTTACTTTGGAGATAATAGCCTAAAAATATATACACAACAGAAAGACATAAAACTTTACAAATCACTTGTCCACTTTTGTAGGCTCAACACATATCATATCATATCATATATCATATCATATCAAGATAAAATAGCCTAAGCTATATTGAAATCATTAAAAGAATTACAAATATTGAATATAATAACATCACATTAAATAAATAAACAATATAAAACAAACAAAAGCTGTAACAATGTAGGTATGCACAATACAAATAAATTAAACCGTTTCAAGCCCTTTTAAACTTTTATTTTTCAAAGGCCTATCTGAAATAAAGATTTTAGATATTTTCTAAAAACAATAACCAACGGATACGATGATATTAATCAAATCATGCAAACACAGCATTTTTGGGGTGAGCGAAACCAGAAACTACCTTCTTTTCTGTCATCCAGTCCTGCGCAGTGCTGCTTTATAAACGGATTGGGAAAAAAACTGCACGTAAAAAATGTGTTCTATGTCCTCAAACAAATGTTTATGTTTTTATATGCCGTGGAAAAAATTAAACCTGGAATTTTAAATGTAGAGATTTATTATAGGCTAGCTGCTGAGCGCAATGAAATATAGACTATAGGCCAGTAGTGGGCAAACTCGGTCCTGGAGTGCCGGTGTCCTGCATAGTTTAGCTCCAACTCAAATCAAACAGACCCGAACATGCTAACCAGTGCCTTCAAGATCACTAATTATCTATAAGCAGGTGTGTTTGATCAGAGTTGGAGCTAAACTGTGCAGGACATTGGCCCTCCAGGACCAAGTTTGTCCATCCCTGCTACAGGCTATATTTTTATTGCTTGCTCTTATGTCCTGAAACACGTAACACTTTACTTAAGATAAATGAATAATATGCAACATCCTTAAATTATTCTGTTAAATAAAGGGGAATTACCCAAGTGTCATATAGCCTAATATGTTTTAGGTCTCCGGAGCATTTGGGCTGAATGTTTGACGGCGTCTATCAAAAGGAGGATGTTATAAAATACATTTTATAGCGAGTTATTACCAGAGAAATTCTGTGGTTTTATGGATGGTGCGCTGGGTCAGCCCTCTGTTAGTGGCGAGACCACTCGATGCACAATGCCAACAGTCGGTCGGCGAGTAAACAAATATGAAAATACATAGGCCTGTGCATATAGACATATTATGTAATGCTGTACAATAACGTGTTATTTGTTTCGGTTGTCTTCATTTTAATAGTTTCGTGATGATGCGATGGTGTGCTTTATCTTCCAGCCTGATTCCCGCTGAACTGGGCAGGTTGTGTGACGTTTGATACGGGGGATGTTCTGGGGATGTGGTTTGCGTGATGCGCTGCGAGCTACTAGCCCGACAGTAAAAACGCGACATGATTTCGGCCTCACTGCTCATGATCCAGGGCTATTAGCACGGCCAGGCCTGATAAAAGCCCTGGCTCGCACTGGCCTGACAGTGGAAATGCGGCTAATAGAAGCGAATGAGACCAGAAGTTTCAAGCCAAAAAGATTCCAATGCTCGTATGTGAAGAATAAGGTCAATACAATTTGTGTAAAAATGTTATGTCTATGAGAGTCCCCACCGGGATATAAGAACCTGTGTATGTGTGGCTGTACCTCATGTCTCTCCCCCTTGTTCTCGGTCAGCAGAATGATGGCGTCTGCGAGTGTGGTGGACGTGGCCTCCACCTGCTCCACCATAACTTGTCTGGAGCTGTAGATGGCCAAGATGTACCCTGGGAAATCCTGACTGGGTCTGCGAGCATTGGTGGGGCTGGACACTGCAATACAAACACACATAAACATACTACTTTAACCTTGTCTAAAATCACTTCTGGTTGCTCTCAAGAGTTTATGAATTACAATGCACCGATATGCATTAAAAGGGAATGCACAAGTAATAATTATATAAAGAATAAAAAAAAACTATTTAAATTTCACTACAAGGCACTTAGCTGGCCATAAATGGAGTCAAAATAAATACTGAGCACACATATTAAAGTTATAACTATACACAGCAGGTGGCGCTGTGGAGCAAAGCAGCGCTGTGAAACAGGTTTGTGCTTGAAAACTAAATGAGAACTTAACAAGCTCATTTTGTTGCACTTTCGTATGTAGATTATAATGGAATTTTGGCACGTAAACAAGCCTTTAGTGTCAGTTTACAACTGTAGTGTTCATATTAATTGTTGTATTGTTTGGGCTTTTTCCAAAGTCTGGTTCAAGTCCATGTCAACAGCTCCTTCAGAAAAAAAACTTGAACTGTAATATTTATTTCCCCCACTGTGCATTCTAACACGCACAGAGTCAGTTCAGAGAGTAATTAAAAGAACAGGGGAAAGGCAAATTACAATTTAAAAAATGATTCAACGCAAGACCTAGAGTGTCTTAAAATGTCTTAAATATCAAAACTAAATTTTAGGTCTTAAATTCCCTGAAATATTTTCTTTTAGGTCTTAAATCATTTAAAATGAGTCTTATTTCCCTCTGTTTATGTAAAGCTACCTAATTGATGCAACACACAATAAAAGCAAAACCCTATTTAGAACTAATATTGTAACAGTCTGTTGAGCATACATTTAGTTCGGTAATTCTCAACCAGTGGGCTGCAGCCTACTGGTGGGTCTCAGCGATCCTGCAGGTGGGCCGTGAAAGAGCTTGAAATGAACTCTCATTATTATACTATAATTTTTGGATTTAATTATTAATGTTCTATATTAAAATTATAGAAGTAATGCACTTTCTCCTGTTCTCTGATTGATTACTTCAAACTCAACAAAATGCGTCTGCACCTAGTACACACAAACCTTTTTATTCACAAACTATGCGTGAAGTGAAAGTGAAAGTCTCTCTTTGTGTATTTTTGTGTGAACTATTTAATATATCCGCATGGTTGTCCAAATGAATGTCCTGTGAGTGTTTTATAAAGGACACGCGCCCATAAAGGAGGATCTTTATCATAGAATGTAAAGTAAATTTGGATATGAGCTTCAGACGCGCTCTGCCGGAGCTGTTCACTGTACCTGTCAGCGATCTCCCAATAATATCCAGCTGCAAACTCAACCGCCATCAGATTGACGCGTATCAACAGATTTAGGGTGTTTTACTGTATTTTATATTTGTGTGTATATTTTTGAATAGTAGATATTTAATAGTAGATATTCAGTCAGTCCAGTTTAAAGCAGAAGCTGCTCTTTTGCAATCTCCCTGTTGACCTGTGGTTCTCATTGAATCTAAAACTATATAAACAGTTGAATGCAGAATTATTAGCCCCCTTGAATTATTAGCCCTCCTGTTTATTTTTTCCCTAATTTCTGTTTAACGGAGAGCAGATTTTTTAACACATTTCTAAACATCATAGTTTTAATAACTCCTCTCTAATCACTGATTTATTTTATCTTTGTCATGATGACAGTAAATAATATTTGACTAGATATTTTTCAAGATACTTCTATACAGCTTAAAGTGACATTTAAAGGCTTAACTAGGTTAATTAGGTTAACTAGGCAGGTTAGGGTAATTAGGCAAGTTACTGTATAATGATGGTTTGTTTTGTAGACTATCGAAAAAATATATAGCTTAAAGGGGCTAATAATATTGACCTTAAAATGGTGTTTAAAAAATTAAAAACTACTTTTATTCTAGCCGAAATAAAACAAATAAGACTTTCTCCAGAAGAAAAAATATTATCAGACATACTGTGAAAATTTCCTTGCTCTGTTAAACATCATAAAAAAAATTCAAAGGGGGGCTAATAATTCTGCTTTAACTGTGTGTGTATACATATATATATATATATATATATATATTAAGGCTGTCAATATTAGCGCGTTAACGCATGAGATTAATTTGAAATATTTAACGCGTAAAAAAAATTAACGCATTTATCGCAGTTGCAGTTTTTTTTATTTTCTGTTGTGGTCGACGTGTGTTCAGGGCCGGCGCGCCCATAGAGGCGACCTACTCCCTTTCATCTGCGACACCCACCCCCTCCCTCCCGGTCCTAACTTTTAACCGCAAACCGGTAAGTTTCTATTTCACTTTTGGGTTGAGGGCGACGTGATCAACTTTTGTAAAGCGTCTGCTTCACGTTGATGTGTCAGAGTCCTTGATTGAGAAATAAAGCCATACTTTAAAACGCTTAGTTTAAGCAAATTTGATTCGATCGTGCGTGTTGATGATCTGAAGGGAGTGCGCTGTTCTCTCTCTCTCTGTGTGTGTGTGTGTGTGTGTGTGTGTGTGTGTGTGTGTGTGTTGTCCCCGATAATGTCAATAGACTGGTCTGTCTTAGCAACTGGTTAAATCGTCACCTTACAATTATAAGGTTCTGTCTGACATTTTTGTCAAAATTGAGTTATTGACAT
>CAIGQZ010032287.1:2983649-3015461 GCA_903798205.1 Danio tinwini
TGTGTGTGTGTGTGTTTAAGAGAAACAGGGTGAGTTTATGCTGAATTGTGATTGGCTGAGATAATAGGAGCTTGTTGCACAAGCGTGTGTGTGTGTGTGTGTGTGTGTGTGTGTGTGTGTGTGTTTAAGAGGAACAGGGTGAGTTTATGCTGAATTGTGATTGGCTGAGATAATAGGAGCTTGTTGCTATGGGAATAAATCCTCAGTAAAGCCTCTGAGGGCAGCAACTCACTTTTCTAGCACTAATAAAACACTCAGGAAACATCCTGGTTGTCATCACACACACACACACACACACACACACACACACACACACAAACAAACACAAACACAAACAAACAAACACACACACACACACACACACACACACACTAGAGGTGTATAGATGAACTAATAAAGCATGCCACACAGGGACAAACTACTTATGAAAGATTTTTTGAGAGTTTTTTGATAATGCAAATAGGCTTGTGCGGTTTTTGACAAATGAAATCTTGATTATTTTCGGGGAGGGGTGGGGGGTGGGTGATAATAATTCAACAACATTGTAATGTTTTGTTTTGCTTGTCTTGGCTGGTTTAGTATTGGCAATGATAAATTAATAATAATGAAAACACCAGTTGAAAAGTTTCTTTCTTAACAACTAATTTAAAATTGCTGATTCATTCTGAAATGAAGCAAGTGACTCTCTCCATGAAGGAATCAATGAATCATTGACTCATTCAACAGCAGATTCATTCTGAACTGAAACTCTTGCTCTGTGATGGATGTTCTGCTCCATCTTTGAAACTACTTGCATCTAAACTGTAACTCGTTCGATAATTTATTTTCCTTCGGCTTAGTCCCTTATTTTTCAGGGGTCGCCACAGTGGAATGAACCACCAACTATTCCAGCATATGTTTTACGCAGCTGATGCCGTTCCAGCCGCAACCCAGTACTGGGAAACACCCACAATTATACACTACGGCCAATTTAGTTCATCAATTCCCCTACAGCGCATGTGTTTGGACTGTGGGGGAAACCGGAGGAAACCCATGCCAACATGGGGAGAGCATGCAAACTAAACATAGAAATGCCAACTGGCCCAGCCAGAACTTGAACCAGCGAGCATCTTACTGTTAGGTGACAGTGCTAACCACTGAGTCACCGCACCACACCGCACTCTACTCTTTACCAGAAGTGCCATGGGATTTATAATGACCACATAGAGGACCTCGGTTTAACGTCTCATCCGAAAGACGGCGCTCACTGACAGTATAGTGTCCCCTTCACTATACTGGGGAATAGACCCACACAGACCACAGGTTGAGCGCCCCCTGCTGGCCTCACTAACACCACTTCAACAACAGCAACCTAATTTTCCCATGTGGTCTCCCATCCAGGTACTGACCAGGCTCAGCCCTGCTTAGCTTCAGTGAATAACTGCTCTTGGGCTGCAGGGTGATTGTGGCTAAAAATCAATTTTCTTTTTTTTTTACTGCCAAACTAACAGAAATAAAACCTTATTCACAAGAAAAAAAGAAAATACTGTGAAAATTGCTCAGGGGTGCATTTCACAAACAACGACGTAACTCGCGGCTGAACTATCATAGTACGATGCATCGTTTGGGAAAAGAATGATGTAGTGACGAGTGTTTCCCAAAACCCCTAGTTTCTCTGTCGCAGATCCATTGCTTGAACCACATTAGCTATAATGTAAAACACCCATAATGATGCTCTAAACGGGGTGGAGTAATAACTTCTTTAGAGAAGACCCCCATCATTTCTTTGTGCAAACTACATTGTTTTAGACGCACACGCATCAAAAAAAATCCAATATCAGTTTTGGTAAAAACATGCACTCGCTTTCCTCAATTGAAATATATGTAAATGTCACATATAGGGCCTGTGTTTCTTTTACAAATATTATTGAGAACATTACATATTCTATTCAAAAACACTTACAAAAGCTAACATGTATTCTAATCTCATATATAAATCAAATACATAAATAATGAGGCTATTTATTAAGAAATTAAATTTAATATTTATTAGGAAATGAAAAAAAATCCTACTTTAAAAATAATAATAATGATGATGATGATGTTGATTATTAATATTATTATTATTATTATTAAGTAGAATATTGTTTATTTATTTTTTTAAAAGTCTACTTTTACAATCTGACACATGTAAACATTGCAGAAATATTCTAACCAGCAGGCCCATGTCATATACAGTACAGATACTTAATAAATAACCTACTATATATTAAAAGCATTAACGTATGCTATGTTTTTTGTTTTCACAAGCTTTGGCGACGTAACGTAAATTCTGCATTTAAAAAATAGGTCACCTATAGCTTTTGTCATGAGCCACGGCTGTGTTCAAAATGACATCAATGTTTTCAAAGTGCACTGCGAAGAGAGCGCAATTGTAAACATAAAGATCGCTAAAACTGAACTGTAAAAATACTTTGAAAGCAAATTACACCTAAGAGTGATGACTTTAATGCTTTTAAAAAAAATCATCCCAAAATGTTAGAATGTTCTAAATGAATAGGGCATAGGGGGGATAACTGGCAATAGAACACAGCCAGGAACTGTTTCTAACTACAGCTCCAGAGGTGTAGTTGCAAGCATAGAAGTTTGCGACGCAGTTTGCGTATGGTTTTGGGAAATGTCAAATCAACGATCTATGTTTATAACGACGGAACGTGCAACCTTAGTTGGCTAACAATGGTTTTCGGAAACGCACCCCTGGTAAACATTACTTGGGAAACATTTGGAACATAATTAATTTCACAAGAGGTGGGGGCTAATCATTTTGCCTTCAACTGCATGTACAGGGTATAACATTATTTTCTTAAACATTACATAATAAAGCTAAAAACCCTAATAATACAAACATAAAAATAAAACAACAAAGAAAATCTGGAATGACAGAAAGAGAAAGTGCTGAACTACTGAAATGTATACTTTCTATAAAAGTTTTTTTGGTGCTGCAGCTTAAAGACGCCTCTCAAATGGAGAATGAAGTCACGTGCATTGCTCAGGTGTGAGTTTCTCACATACTTCAACAGTGTCAAAATCTTAATGGTTCTGTGGGTCTCGTCTATCAAATCTGAGCTTTATTCTGTATTTTCTATTGGATTCGGGTCAGGAGATTGGCTGGGCCATTCTACAGCTTGATTTTCTTTCTCTGAAAGCTTCTGAGAGTTTCCTCGGCTGTGTTTTGGATCATTGTCTTGCTGAAATGTCCACCCTGGTTTCATCTTCATCCTCCTGCTAATGTTGAACTGAAGCAGCTGATATTCATTTACACTGAGGAAGAGCAGAGGGTTGCTGAAGAACTACTGAGAGATTTCAGCTGCTGTCTGGGCTTTCACTGACCAACTACACCTCCCTTTCTTTATGTGTTCAATACTTTTTTTCCTATGCCTTTTTATTTTATTACACATACCTTCATTTGTACACTAATTAGTTTTGTTTTCTGCAAATATGGATTTATTCAGTTGTTAATAACATCCGGAGAAAATTTCAAGTCAACAGCACCTTTAGAAATATGCTTTCTGAGAAAATTTGTGACGTGTTTAATACTTATTTTCACTGCATTAGATCAAATGTGAGAAAGATCTGCATGAACTATTATCAAATTAATTAATTATCCAAAACACAACTGTAAAGTTTTACAAGAAGAAAATAAATAAAATAAATGCAAAAAATATGCAAACTTCAAAGATCATCCTGAACACACAGAAGCGACTCACAAATATGAAGCTGGTGGAAATGCATAGAGTAAAGTGCTCCTGGATTCTGTTAACACAAAAACCCCTTTAGAAAAACAGCACAAGCACATGTTGGGCTCTTGCACTGCTCAATCCTTATAAAAATAATATGACGAAATAGTTTTAGCAGTAGAATAATTCATATGCGTCTCGTCCTGCTCGATGTGACTCCGGCTGAGAGCTTGTTACTTGCGAAAACGCCCTTGTTTGAGCTGACTGAATGTGCCGCAGCCCTGTCGAGGCTGTCTGTGCGTGTCAGTTGTGAAAAAGGTCTGTGACAGACGTTTGTTTTACTCCCAGAACTTCTGGAAATGAACAGCCGCGTACAGCAGATGGTGCTGCAGAAAAAAACAACTGCCATATCTCCAAGCATGACAGCTGAACCGCTGCTTTCTTTACATCGCATGCTCGGATGGATCGGTTAGCTCGGTTAAATACTCCAAAATTAAACCTCTCGGGTTCAGTTACAATGATAGCCAAGATTTCAGGATGTAATTTAAATACTCATTTTTTATCTTCTCCTTGAGCTGTTGCATTATTTAGGCCAGTTTCCTACTTAAATTAACATCATGACTGGCTGATTTCAGTGCACAACCATGATAAAATTGAACATTAATCACAATTCAATGACTGTTGTGTCATCCTGAATGCATTAGGCATTAATAAAGGCAGATTTCTACCATAAAAGAGCAAGAAAGGGACTGAAATTCAGTTTCCTCATCCTCCACTTGCTCCACAGTATTTTTTGTTTCTACTATGGATGTCAATGGCTGCTGTTCTCCAACATTCTTCAAAATATCTTCACATAAAACAGACAACACAACAAAATAAAACTCAAAAAAAATATTTTTTTTGTTTGTTCAAACTACATATTTAAAATAAGCTGAACCAACACAACTCTTGAGACTTCATTGGGACAACTTAATTTTTTTATGTTCAATCCACATAAATTTGTTAAAAGTGTTAAGTAAACTTAATCGGGACAACATGAATGAATTATGTGGAACCCTGCATTTTTACAGTGTTGTTTTGTGTTCGACAAAGCCAAGGTTTCAGGTTGTAATTGTAATTTTAATACCCATTTTTGTTCTTCTCATTGAGCCGTTGAATTATTTATGCCAGTTTGCTACAGGGCATTGAAGAATTCCTACTGTGAATGAACATTATGATTGGCTGATTTCAATGTACAATCGTAGATGATGCAAAAATGAACATCAATAATCATAATTAAATTCATCCTTAATCCATTAGCCATAAATAAAGGCTGCTTTCTACCATAAAAAGCAAGTCAAACCTGCAGGACTCAAAAACGTCACTATAAAATCATTTAAAAGTCCCAATGGTTTATTAAAGGGACAGAAATTCAGTTTCCTCATCCTCCACTTGCTCCAAACCTGTTTGAGTTTCTTTCTTCTGCTGAACACAAAGGAAGAAGATATACTGAAGGATGTTGGAAAAACACAGCCCTTGACTTCCACAGTATTTTTTGTTTCTACTATGGATGTCAAACGCTGCTGTTCTCCAACATTCTTCAGAATATCTTGTTTTGTGTTCGGCAGAAGAGATAATTTGATAAAAGCCAAGGTTTCAGATTGTAATTTTAATACCCATTTTTGTTCTTCTCCTTGAGCCGTTGAATTATTTATGCCAATTTGCTACTGGGCATTGAAAAATTCTTACTGTAAATGAACATTATGATTGGCTGATTTCAATGTACAATCGTAGTTGATGCAAAAATGAATTTCAATTGTAATTAAAGTCATCCTAAATGCATTTAAATTAAGGCTGATTTCTACCATAAAAAGCAAGTCAAACCTGCAGGACTCTATCAAGTCAAAAACATTACTGAGAAATTATGTAAAAGTCCAAATGGTTTATCAAAGGGACAGAAATTGAGTCATCGTTTCCTCATCCTCCACTTGCTCCAACCCTGAGTTTCTTTCTTCTGCTGAACACAAAGGAAGAAGATATACTGAAGGATGTTAAACAAACACAGCCCTTGACTTCCACAGTATTTTTGGTTTCCACTATGGATGTCAAACGCTGCTGTTCTCCAACATTCTTCAGAATATCTTATTTTGTGTTCGGCAGAAAAAAAAAATTGAAAATGATTTTCATTTTTGGGTGAACTACATCTTGAAGCCATATTATTTTGATGAGAACAGAATCGAATTTGCGTAGGCTAATTTTAACGCTGTCTTAGATCTCAATTTTCATCTACATGAATTCAATTCCAAACTAATTATGGCAACTCAAAACACTCATAATGTTTGGCTGAAGAGAAGCCTTGCAAATTCATGTCTTGAGCCACTTTATTTGTTCATACAGTGTCATTTCTCAACGCTCATTTCAACAATACACAAAAGCCTGAAGAAACCACTAAACATCTTGTTTTAATGTTCTACACAATCGAAGGAAAGAGTTAGAGTAAGGCTCTCTTACATGTCTGGAGCAACATGGAATAGGTCTGTCATGGATAAATAAATATAACACTGACCGTATTAAAAGTCCACTTGCTTTGATCCAGAATAAACACCATTAGTCCAGACCAAACATCGGTTGGCTTTAGTGTTGTCACGATACTGCTATCTGGTATTGATACTGAAATTTTAAAAACGGCCATTTTTCACGCCATAGATACAGGAACACTGGAGCGTTTTAAAGCCTTGATTCATCAGCGGATCTCTCGTATGTCAGCTTATAGACAAAGCAGTTGATCGATGTGACTGAAACGCTTCAATGTCCCCGTATCTGTGGTTACACTTAGTAAACAGAGGCAAGTTCAGTGAACTGATGACCTTCACAGCCAATCGCAGTCATTTCTGTTGAGCACGTGAACACAACGGCAAATCAGCGCTGTTTATTTATTTATTTATTTATTTATTGCCACATTAGCAACTTATGGCTATTTCATGACAAGATGAATATACATAAAATTACATTATAAAAATTACATTACATGATAAAAACAAATTCATATTACAATTTCATATTACAGCCAACTGAGCCTGGTTTCTCTCGAGGTTTTTTAAACTCTTCACTTTCGTCAATTGGTGAAGTTTTTTCCTCGCCGCTGGCTTGCATGGTTCGGGATCTGTAGAGCTGCGCATCGATGGATTTGCTCTTCAGTGTTTAGACTCTCAGTAGTGATTATTAACCTACACTGACCTGAGCTAAACTGAACTGAACTTAAACACTGAAAACTGAACTGACACTGTTTCAATTCACTATAAACTTCCATGTGAAGCTGCTTTGACACAATCTACATTGTATAAGCGCAATACAAATAAAGATGAATTGAATTGAATAAAAAGCTACTTAGATAAATATAGAAAATATAAATAAATAAAATAAAAAATAATAATTTCAAAGTTAAATAGGATTTTTCAGTTCAATTTTTTGATAAATAATTTAAGACTCTTCCTGGTGGTACCGTTTTAAAAATGTCTATCAAAGTACTCTCCTTATAAAAATTGTGTCTAATTGTATTCAAACTTTCACATTCCAACAAAACATGTTTGATAGTAAGAGCAGCCCGGCAGTAATTACATTTAGGTGGATCTTCATTACTGAGTAAATACAAATGAGTCAATCTAGAATGTCCAATTCGACATGTAGTGTAGACAGTTTGATCATGCCTGGTCTCAACATTACAATTTACTAAATGTCTTTCATTTATTTTCGGGTTAATTTCATGTAATTTATTATTTATGCAGTTGTCCCATTCCCTTTGCCATGTTTAGCTTATGTACAAATTAATTGTGGGTTTCAAGTCCTCAGGAGGAATTAAACATTCTGCCACTTTCAAGGAGATAGCCTGTTCTGCTGCTTCATCTATCAGCGCTGTTTAAGAACGCACTTACGGACGTTTTGAAAATTTCAGTATCGATTATTACCAAATTCCAGTATTGTGACAACACTACCCTCTCTGAAATAAAGGTACGCGAGCTGTCACTGGGGTGGTACCTTTTCAAAAGGTACACATTTGTACTTGAAGGGTCCATATTGGTACCTCAAAAGTATATATTAGTGTCTACAAATTTTAAAAGGAACACTTTTGTACTGTTTAGGTACTAATATGTACCCTTGAGGTATTAATTTAGACCATTTAGGTAAAAATTTGTACCTTTTGAAAAGGTACCACCCCAGTGACAGCTTGCATACCTTTATTTCTGAGAGTGTAGATGGCTTTCACACTTCCCTTTTTGTAAGTAAACCTGATATTGTAATCTTACTTTGTTTACAGAAAAAAAAACATATTTTCTCTTTGATCTTTAAATGCTGTTATTATTTATTAATGTTCTTTTTTCTATTTATGTCTGCACTGTTTGTACTGTTGCACTGTGTTTGTACTTTTTGTACTCTCTGTACTGGAAGCTCCTATCACTAAAACAAATTTTTAAGCTGTGATTAAAACGATTAAGCTCTCATGGCATCAACCATCAGCTGCAATGTCCAAACAACCACCCCTGACAAACTCTTGCTGTAGCTATGAGGAACAATTCATACAGTTCTTAATTTCAAAAAGAGGTGCGGAAATAGGGGGAAAGACATTTGTGAAATGAGTATTACACACCTTTCAGTGTGCTAGACCAGGGTTGTCAAAAGTATTGAATTTGGTACCTATTTGGTAACTACCTAATACATCGGTATTGAACTTTTAAAAATGCCAATTTCCCACTAATATTTGAGCACACTGCCACAGCCATATCACCCTGCAGCCCAAGACTGATTACTCACTGAAGCTAAGCAGAGCTGAGCCTGATCAGTAACTGGATGTTACAGATACATGAACACTGGAGTGTGGAAGCCACGTAGATCAGCTGACATAATGTGACGAGTGATCTACTGATGGATACTACATGGCTTTAAAGCGCTTCAGTGTTCATAAATCTGTAACAGCAGTAAAGAATGGTGCGCCGATGACCTTTACAGCCAATCACAGTCATTTCTGTTGAGCACTGGTGAATGCAACGGCCAATCAGCTGTGTTTAAACAGACATTTTAAAAGTTTTAGTACCAATTGGTACCAAACTCGATACTTTTGATGACCCTAAGGTAGACTGGTTACACTGAAAAAAATAACTCTTAAGATTTACTTGAAAAAATCCTCACAACAAATTTCAAGTAAAACGTTCATTCTTATTTTAGATACAATGAACTTGACAATATCATGTAAAATTGACCTAATGTTTAATCTAACAGTAAATTAACGAAGTAAAAGTTAATTGATTATCTTTATTTTTTTAGTCTATATTTATTCAAATTAATCAAGTAATGTCAAGTTCATGTTTTGGCAAAAGGAAGCCTGCTTTTTAAAAATAATAATTAAAATAAATCTTATTAGTTACAAATTAGTACATCTGGCATTAACTTGTTTAATTAAAACACACATTTCCAACCAAAAGCAAATTGAACCCAAGAGTAAAATCCTTACTGATCTCAAAATTAGCATTAGTATAGCTGTGGCTCTTTGTGTGAAGCATCAAACGTTAATGTTGAAAAAAATGCCAAGATCCAAAGCATGAGTGCTACTCTTCTAAAAGTGGTAACCGCAAAACTAAAAACACTTACTCAAAACTCTTATTAATCTTCATACTAATGATGATTAAACTCTAACAGGTCTTTCTCTTCAATTTAAACACCTAAGATTGCTTTTATTTTCAGAATATTGTACTCTTAATTCAGTCCCATGCAAAGCATTCTGGGAACTACACATCCATTATGACTAATCAATTAATAAAATGTACTTAATATTACTAAGTTTTCAACGATTAGAAAATATTTAAATATTACAAGAAAATGAATATTAATATTTAACTCTTTCTACTCATTTCATTTATTACATGACGTAAATGTGTAAATATTAAATATAGCTGTGTGTTATCAGACGATAAAAAAATATATCACCGTTAATCTATTCTTAAAGTTGGGTTGGGAGCTGGGTCTATTTTATGCAAGCTATGATGACTTTCACCTTGATATTTTAGCGTGGATGTATACCTGACCGAATTGCACTGTAGGTGGCGACTTAAGATTCTTCAAACCTGTGTGTGTTCCTACTGTGAAATGACCACATCAAACGTGACGTGCTAATATGGATGCAGTTCACTAGAGTAAGTCTAATTAATGTGAGCTCCACATCTAAATATCAGGCACATGTAGAGTTTATGCATTTCAGTAAAGCAAACACAAATAAAATGAAGCGGCTCCTTTTAAAAATGAATGACGGTGACTGAAAGTCAAACCAGTGAGCCGTCTGACAAAAAAAGTGCCCTTCTGAATCAAATCAGCAGGATGCCCTTCTGGATCTTTCACTTACTTCGAAGACACGACTGACTACGCTTACATGGACATCTGTAATCTAGTTATTTGCCTTAATAGACAATAATATAATTCAGGTGTTTATGTGAAGTGCTTACATGTAAGAGTTTTCTGTCATTTTGGGTGACTTTAACTGCAGTTCGGCAGTTTCACATTCACTCATGAACATTTCATTTATGCCCCCATGACAAACCGGGGTATTAGACGCAAATAAGGAGTGAGGACTGGTGAAAGTGTTGTGGAATTTAATAACACACGCCGAATGGAAAGAAAAAACTTCTGCATTTCGCAATTTGTGTCTGTGTGTGTGTGTGCGGTCCTTTGCTGACAGCTGTGTGTGTGGATCTTGTCAGAAAATATGCCGAAAAGTCCTACATGAGGGTGATAGTTTGATTGCAGTGCTTCCTTCAATAACTGATATCTGCATACTCCACGTCTTAATTTCATTTCTGTTTAGTTCAGTTATGACTTTAGTCGGATTAAGGTCATCAAAAATCTGTTTGGAGCTTATGTAGGCCGACAGTTCAGCATTGATGTGTAACTGAATAAACAGTGAGTAAACACAAGTTCATCTTATTGAACATCATTTATTTTCATTATCAATTATCATAGTAGAACAGTTCCTCAAGCAGTTTGTGATGCATTTTGGAAACAGGAGATGAGCCCCTGGTCTAATGCACCACCTGGCTTGAGAAACCCGTTCTCAAAGACTTACTTTTAGTCATTATTTGGGTAGCACACATATCCTGAATGCCTTCGGCAGAACTCAAATGAGCCTTTTTAATCTAGAAAATAAAATCTATAAAATATTGAAAAATATAATTTAAAATTAATCCACCTATAATTAAATATATACTTAGAAAAGTCTAGTTATCCTTGACACTTAATATTACAAGTTAAAAATTATGAGAGTAAATTTATTAGATTTTACCACACCAAAAAGTCATTTCTTTCAGTGTACCTCAGACAAACACAGAGCAGACAAACACCATAAACACAATTTGTAAACTTGAGCTGGGGCATAGACTGGTGTTTGTTAGTGTGGTTCACTGAAGACCCACAGTTGCACAACTTAAACTACAGAATACAGATAACAGAAAAGGAGCTTTCTGCAAATATGTCAGACAGGTCGGATCTTATTCACACCTTAAACTAACACACCTCTTAATCTAACACACTTCCTAAAGTAATTGCACCAGAGTTTGTTTGAATACAGACCAAGACCACCTCTTCAGCTGGGTCTTGGCCTGTTTGTTTGGTGCACAGCAAAGTGTAATTGCTGTATTTACACCTGCCCATAAGATTTCCACCAAAAGGGGCAAAATAACTTGAGTTTGATACAATCTAATTAAACAAAACAGGAGTGAACACACTCTAAAATCACCAGCAAGTGGCACAAGTTCCTCAGACATGGGCCGGTATAAGATTCTGACGGTATGATAACCTTGGATAAAAGGTTTTCACAGGATTACGGTATTGTGATTACTGCTCTAAAATTATTTTTTTTTAAATGTCTGGGTAAAAAATAAAAACTTTTGAACACAATATATTTTATTTTGTGAAATATTTTAAATATTTTGGAGCAGTAAACATGTCAGGCTAAATAATTCAAATCAATCATCGACTTCTGCGGTCTTCATTTGTTTCAAAAACACAGATTTCTTTACCATTTAAAACAGCATCTTTGGATATTTTTTCTGCTGGAGACACTGTTGTTTTTAATTTAAAAAATTTAATAAAAAATCTTACACATACCTTAGGAACGGTATTACAGAAAATTCAAGATATAAAAGATATAAAAGAGGGACTATTTGCACCTCTTTTATAGCTTGAATTATAGGTTCATCCTACATTCCTAAAGGTTTCATGACACAGGTGATGCTGTTGGAACACTTAAGATGTGTTTTTGAGTGTTATTTTGCACATGACGATGTCAGCTCACACATACACTCTAAAAAAACTGGTTCATTTTAATCCAATATCAGGTCCAATACAGTGGTGTAGTCGGGGCTATATGCACGTATACTCAGTATGCCTACTTTTTTCTATGAGCTGTTTGGGTATTACGACTTCTGAGGATCAATAATTGCGTATACCCTCGCTATACTCGCTTGTTTTTCTGATTAGACTTCCCTAATTTACGTGTATTTGCGTCCTCTTTAACTGTATACCAAATGTTTGTTTTTTTTACTTGCATCTTATTTGTTGCAATCAGTGCATTTTTGTTTAATTTGCGCCATTCACCGCCCCCTGACGACCGGACGACTCGGGAGTTTTTCGATAACGACGACAAGTCAACTAAATGATGTCTCGCTGAAACACTGAGGTCAAATTATTTTTAAAAAGCATGGGCATCGCTTTAGCCCCCTATAATTCTATTCAGTGCCTCTAAATGTTCAGCGATTTCCTCATGAACTGTCCACTACTAAATGATCACCTCAGTCCCCTTTAAATTTGATATAGAAACGGCGGCAGACTTCCGCTCCTCCGTTTTCAACTCGTTTTTTGTTTAATCAGCAAACCACAGCTTTGCAGAGTGAGAGCAGAAGGTGTGTTTATCTATAGAGTGTTATAATATCTGCATATTTGCAGTTCTTTGCTATAGAAACACTTGCATCACATGTACCAATCGGGTTTCCCCATCTACTGTTTCCTCGGCGCTCCCCTCATCATCACAGCTGTTCCTCCAACAAAAATGCAACTCTTAACGAACATTTATTATCAATTAACTATGATTATAAAACACATTACAGTGCATGTGGCATTATATATCATACATTCATGCACAGGATTAAACAGTGACAGAACCACTCAGTGAATGTCCTCATTTTAGCTGCATATCAGAGTGAGATCAGAGTGAAATATTGTGTTGTGTCTTTGTTTAAAATTATTTACTATTATGACTTATATTATTATAGTGAAATATGTAAATGAGCCTGTACATGTTTATATTTATGCCATTTTGAAAAAAGTGGTAGTTCTATTTAAAACATGGAAAAAATACTTGAGTATAGGCTAGTATTTGAATTTTTGAAGAAAAATTTTTTTATTTTCCATTTATTTTCCTATATATATATATTAGCTAAGCATAAATCATTGAATAGGATTAGACTATTAGCATATCGCATTAAAATGAATGAATTTGTTTAAATATTTTCCTTTTTTAATAGATAGTTCATTCAAAAAAAGTAAAATTGTCATCCTTTACTCAATCTTTACTTGTTCCGAACCGGTTTGTCTATTTTTTTTTATTTTGATTAACACATAAGAAGATATTTTGAAGAAAGCTGGACACCTGTAACCATTAACTTCCTTAGTATTACTTTTTTCTTTCAATAGTTACAGGTAACTTATGTAAAAAAAAAAAAAAATATATATATATATATATATATATATATAATATATATATATATATATATAGATTGTACATAAAACAGCAATTAGCAAATTAATCGGAGACCATAAAAAAGCACAGCCCTAAGCGATCTATCCCCTGTGAATGGTCCAATATGGACAGAACCAACCACTGGAGTCATTTTCTTAATATTACATTTATCCAATGTTTCCAAATGTTTGGGTTTGTCCATATTTTACCCAATTCGGATTTGAAACACAACAGCGTTTCTAGAGTGTACATAAAACAGCAATTAGCAAATTAATCGGAGACCATAAAAAAGCACAGCCCTAAGCGATCTATCCCCTGTGAATAATATCCATCAGCTGCTGTTTGAGAGAGTTATACGTATGCAGATGATTCAGCTCCACTACACCTGCCTCCACACGTAATGCAAAAAATGTTAGCGTCTATGTAACAGAAGAACGTCAGAGATCAGCATTATCAACACACACACACACACACACACACACACACACACACACACACACACAGGCTCACGGGTTCACAGGGTGCCCCTGGCAAACAGTGTAAAAGGGAAAATCCTCTAGTAAAAAGATGCCTTCAGTTGGAGTGGCTGCAGTGCCATCTGCTAAAACCGGACCATCTGCTTATCACTCTCACACACATACACACACATTTCATAATCTAGCCAAGATGTTTGAGCTATACACTGTATTGACACACTCCATTAGACATGATCCTACCACACTATGTACACTTTCTGAGAGTCAAGAAACAAACAAACATACAGACAAAACTAAACCAATACCTGTGGCACCTGATGATACGCTGAAATATTATGATGAACGATGCATGTAAACGCTCTGAACCATACAGATTCAGTTCAACACACTCTACCGATCATAGGTCTCAAACGCGATTCCTGGAGGGCCACAGCTCTGTACAGTTTTGCTCCAACCCTATCAAGCACAGCTGATCCGAATAACCGGTGTGTTCAACAGAGTCATAAACGCCTTCATTAGTTGGATCAGCTGTGTTTTATTAGGGTTGGAGCAAAACTGCAGAGCTGTGGCCCTCCAGGAATTGCGTTTGAGACCTATGATATAGATAGAGGCTATAGATTTAAGGTAATAATGAAGAAGATAATGTTTTAGCACAGACCTCGATGTATTATCAGGATCAGTTAATTTTGATTTAACTAATAACCGATTTATTTTATCTTTGCCATGATGACAGTACATAACATATTACTAGCTATTTTGATATTAGTATTCAGCGTAAAGTGACATTAAAAGGCTTAATTAGGCTAATGAAGTTAATTAGGCAAGTCATTGGACAACAGGGTATCACTTTATTTTGATGGCCCCTTTAACGCATTTTGTTGAGTTTAAGTTATATTGCATCTACATGCCAACTAATTCTCATCAGATTTTAAGTAGACTGTTGGGGTTAGTGTAAGTTGGCATGTACTTGCAAAGTTTCTTGTACACAGCAAAATCCTCAGAGTAAAATGTACTCAGTTTAGAGAGTATCTGATCTCTCTTTAAATAAGGGCAAACAGGTTAATAAGTAAAGCTACTGTTTGTGGAGCTGCTTAATGATCCTCTGCTGAGATTTTGAGAGATTCAATGTATTATATTTCAGCTGATTTCATCTAAGGCTGTGACTGAAGTCGGTTATAGTTCTGTGTTTCTGTGCAGTGTTGCCAGATTGGAAATATGAAAGTATCGTACCAGAACCTAAAATATATCGTATTTGGAGAAAAATTATCGAACGGAGAGTATACAGCTATTATCTAGACAAATAGCATTTTGACACAACGTGCAAATTACCACAATACGTTAAAAAAATAATAATAATAATTGGGAAGGTTCAAACACCACCTCCGAGTCTCTGTCATCGAATACCTGCGTGTGTTGCCAGATGTTGAGGGATTCATTTTGCGGTACAAATTGGATGCCTACATGGAGCGCAACATAGTGCTGGTTGGCTTGAAAGCAGTGCACCATCCCGAATTTTTAACACACTAGTCTGAGGGTGTGCACGAGCCCATCCAGAGGATCTGTAATGAGCCGATCTCATGGCTTTGTTTTGATGAGACTAACTTTGGAAAAACACGTTCGCATGATGCATTTGAATGGGGGAAAAATGACAACATCAAGGGCAAACTCCTCTGTTCTTCTCACCTTCCTTTTCAGCACTACTTTTTAAACGAGACCAACCTCAACCTGAAAACGACTGATTTAAGCACGGCCGCACACAGCAGGAATGTTAACTCGTGAGAGAGAGCCATTCCCCATGTTGATTGGCTAAGAAGATGTAACGTAAGATGAGATAGAAACTACAGTCACTGGATAGAAAACGTGTCTAACTCCACCTTCTCCTCACAGACAGCAGGCACAAGATGCAGCTATCAATAAGTTTAGAAGCCCTAAGATTACAATGAAACGCATTTTAAATGCCATAAAATTCTGAAATCATCATACATTATAGGATTTTTTGCATTATTGATCGTACATCGTACAGTGATCGAAATTATCGTACAAATACAATAATTATTGTAGGTCTGGTAACACTTTTTCTGTGTATTATTATCATCAATCATCACCTAATTTATCTTTTCATTGTCTCATTAACTTCATTCATTCATTCATTTTCTTTTCGGCTTAGTACCTTTATTAATCTGGGGTCGCCAGAGCGGAATGAACCGCCAACTTATCCAGCATATGTTTTACGCAGCGGATGCCCTTCCAGCTGCAACCCATCTCTGGGAAACATCCATACACACTCATTTACACACATACACTACAGACAATTTTAGCCTACCCAATTCGTCTAATTGACTTGAGTAACTTTAACTCAATTTAGAGAGGGACCAAATACTAACTAAATTGAGTACATTTTATTTTGCTGTCAGCTCAATGTCTGTTAAAGAAGCAGCATCAGCAGATATTAAGGAGACAGTCTACTAATACTTAAATGAGAATTATTTGGCATGTAGTAACTTTTAGTCAACAAAATGTGCAATAGGGACCATCAAAATAAAGTCTTACCAACAACAGCGGTTTGTTCTGTAGCCAATCAAATTAAAGGTGCTGTATGTAAGTTTTTGACTCTTCTAAAGCATAAAAATATCATGTGTGCAGATATTTAAGAAACATCCCAAGTGAACATACTTGTTTAACTGAAAAACAATGCTGAAGTCAGATATTCTGCTTTAAAATGGTTTTTCGGTGCCGGAACGCTGTCTTTGTTTAAGTAAAGTTAACCTGCACAATGCCAGATTAGCCGGTTATATTTCAGCACTCCGGGTTGCCTTGTTGGAAAACAGCGTATTTCATTCATTTATTCAGAAAGGCTCTGAAAGCATGCGTCCGTGACCGAAATGGGACCTCCAGTGGACAGTATCAGACATCGAAATGAGAAAGATTCAGTTCTACATGAGGTTATTAATTAGCAAATGATATAAATATTACGAGTGTAAACATTAGATGAGCAGGATATATTGTAACCGCGTGTCCTAACAACACGCTTTGTGACGAAATACGCAGTGATGAGCAGTTTGACTGTTTGCACCAGACGAAAAACGACAGATACAGCCATTCAGAAGCACAGAATATGCACTCATTCATGAAACGGTAAGATTTATAATCTATTTAATACGTGTTAACCCTCTTTAACATCATTAAATGTAGATGCTGAATCACTCATATGTGTTTAGTTCTAAAGTTCAATCTCGAACGGTTTATTGTATTCTCCAGATCTGAGGTGAACTATCTGCTGCTGCTTTCAGTATATGACTATAAATGATATGTAAAATGGCATTCAAACTCGCATTGTTAGCATATAGCACTGAATAAAGCACATGGGGTATACCTGAGGTAATCATTGTCAGTTTTCTGTTGTTCAGCTGTGAGAAATAGAAGCCGTTTCTAATATGTCAATTCAAGGTGTTGGTCAGAACAAAAGTTATTTTAATATGGAGAATATTCCCTCTATCGTGTGTCGTTGCTTTTATTTAGAACACAGTTTAAATCACTCGCTCCTGTACTCAATCTGGCAACCTGCGCTTGTGTTTGTTTTGATCCAGGAGTGCAATACCTAGTTCAACCACTGAGTGTCAAACTTACATACTGCACCTTTAAAAAAAAAAAAAAAAAAAAAAAGGGGGCTAATAGTAAAAATAAAAAAGTATTTCAGTCAAACTAAAAGAAATGACTTGCTTCAGACCAATATAATAGGAAATACTACGAAAAATTGCCTTGCTCTTTTAAACATTATTTTTTTTACATTTTCCAAATTATTAAACAAGAATAGGGTGAATAATTTTGTCTTCAACTGTTCATCACATTAAAGAGAGTTACTTTTTACCACCTGCCCTCAAGTGACCTTCATGAGTTTCTCCATCTTTCTGTTGAACATAAAAGAAGATGCTTTAAAGAATGTTGCAAAACTAAAAGCCATTAGCAATGTTTCCATCCAAAGATGCGAATTAAATTTATGTGCAAAACTGGAATATTGCATAAAAGACGTTCGAATCGTTTCCATCCAACGAGTCAAAGAGTACCAAAATTTTTTTTAATAAATGAAAAATAATAATAATAATAAAAAAATAAAAAAATAAAAATAAATAAATAATAATAATAAAAATAAATAAATTAAAAAAAAAAAAAAAAAAAAAAAAAAAAAAAAAAAAAACCCTTAATAAATGGCCAAAAAAAAAAAAAAAAAAAAAAAAATCGCCTGATTAACTGGCGCCAAATATCAACAGTAAAAACTAAATTTGATGCAGTAGGAGAAGCTGCATATATCTTTTTCTTATTTAATAAATACTTCGACAGCGCCTCAGAAGACGATGTCGATACGCAATGAACGAGTGGTGGTGTTTGAAGATGCAGAGCACAGATGCTCTTGACTATTCTGGAGATTATTAATAATATACTGCAATGGTTAAGGCGTTTTAGAATGAGCAAACCAACATTTCAGATGCTTTACAATGTGCTCAGCCTGCTGGTTTGTCCATTCACACACATTTTCATCATCATGGCTGCGTCTGAAATCGCATACTTCCATTCTGTATAGTAGCATGCCGAGGAGTATGTCCAAATTCATAGAATTCGAAAATCAGTATGCGAGAATTATCCGGATGACCTACTACTTCCAGCGAGATTGTGAAGTGCGCATCGGATGGATGCTACGCAATCCCATGATGCCCTGCGAGACAATTCATGAATGGGATTGAAGCGATGCAACTCATACGGGTAGGTCACGTGATCATAACAAAATGTTGCATGTAGTACATCCGAGTTTCATTCATACTGTATAGAACGTGCTTTACTAACGGCCAAGTAGTACGTTTAAATTCAAATGCAGTACCTACCGAGTAGTAGGCGATTTCGGACGCAGCCCATATGATTTCTTATAACAAAATTATATGACCTTTTTTATTGTGCACACTGGAATTTGTTCTTCAATGTGTTTCTGTTGTAGTTTATGCTCATCTTTTCTTATCAAATAAAAAGTTTGTTTTTAAAATGTATGCGCATCTTGGCATTTCCATCAATTGTTTTTATACGCATATCCAAAACGCACATGAAAATAGGTGAATGGAAACATAGCTACAGACTTGTGGAAATCCCATCAAAGTCAAAGGCTATGGGCTTCCAACATTTTTCAAAATATCTTCTGTGTTCAAAGAAATGGCCAATTTGAATGACACTTTCTAACCCAAGTGGTGGGCTTGTCCATATTTGACCCAATGGTTTTGTTAAAATGTTATTTTTTAATTTCTAAATTTCTAAATTTGGGTTTATTTAGATGTTTTTGATGAATGTGTCATCCTGTTGAGGTGTACCTGCGCTCTCTGTGTGGAATAGGCTGCTGGTGCTGCTGCTGTTGGCGGGTGATGAAAGTGGTACCCCACACCGGACTGCTGTGACTGGTCCTTAGCCAACCCATCGGTGCGGCCGAGGGGAACGGAGCCGTCCCAAAGCCGTGATCTGATTCCCTATCCGTGGTCAGAGATGACGCGGAGCTCCCCATTGCCACAACAACTCTTAAACACACACGCCAAGTGCCTCTGTTTGTCTATCATACGCATAAATACACAAAGGTTAAAGGTGAAGCTCAATTCGGTGGCTCACGCGTCTCCTCTAGTCTGCCAGAGATCAACATCAGGATGTGTTTTACACTGTGACTGACACTTTCATGCTATGAAGTTCACAGGATCCATGGCTGGCGGCACCCAAAGGTCTGCAGGAGCCACGGGCCCTCAGTCTCCCGGGGACTATGGTTAACCTGCCGTAACCTCGCCGGAGAGGAAGGATGACGCTTCAGGTACAGCAGTGCAACTCATCATTGAAGCGCTTGAAACTTAAACACTTGGTTCACGAGTTTAAAAGAGGAACTTTGACGCAGGAACAAAGTTTCCAGTCTCCATCGGAGCGTCTTGTTTTTCTGTGAGTCACGGCGCAGTCCCTCTAATCATGTTCTGTGCCCGTCTCGCTCTCTCTCTCTTTCTGTCTGTGGCTCATCTTTCCGCAGCTGTCACCGGGATTACGATGCGTCACATTTCATCCAGCCTGCAGAAGCAAATATTCCTTTCATCGCAAACAAACATCAGCGGCCAGAGAACAAGCATAGGAGTGTGTGTGTGTGCGTGTGTGCATCAACACATGCGAGTGTGTGCACGTTTAATCCCGTATGCATGCAGACGGCAATTTTAAAAACAATGTGCACAATACATCCTGTCTTATACAGATGTACTAGTTAAAAACCTAATGTGAAGACCAAATTTATAAAGGTGGAACCAATAATTGATGTTATTTCATGGCTGATTTAAATATCCTACAAAGTTTAGCATGCTTTAAAAAATACATTCATTTAACACAAACGTTGGACAACATTATAAAAACAGCCATTTCTTAATTATCTAATAATACTGTTATTTTTTTATCATAAAAAATTAAAAATACTGGTTATATTGTAAAAACTAACTTATATAATAACTAAGTATTGGCAGATATCGTGCACGCCTCGTTTACAGTCGAGAATCTAGAACCAGCCAGTCATTAAACTAAAAGTAACAGAGACAACGACGCAAACCTGTGAATGGTCAACATCTGTGTGACTGTAGATGCATGCAAGTCTGTGCGCGTTTGAAAAGCAGTCGTGTATCGGTGTCAGTGTGTGTACAGGCGTGCATACGGTGGGCTCAGATGACCGGCGGGTTTCTCTGAGCCTGTGACCCGGCGGAGGCCCTTAGCGGGTCAGGCTGCAGCTGCTGCAGTGAAGCTCGTCCTGCGTTCACAGATCCAGCTGCTCATCTCATGCAGATGTTTACAGCGAGTCAGCGGTGGCTTAAAAGGCTCTCATTTGTCTCTTCGGCCACCGGAGTATCAAGTTTGACACTCAAATCGTGACTATGAATATTTAACGGCGCAGAGAGGCTCGGGTGAGGTGCAGTGGTCTCGGGCCCGCTGAGGACATGAGCGCTCCGGTTCCGCCGGTTCTCCGGTCCGATGTGGGGTCTCTTTAACTGCGGTCCCTCAGCGAAAGCATCCGGGTGAAAGATACAGACAAATCCCTGTGGTTGAAAAGCTCCCGTGCGGATGTGCGGTTCAGTTCGTGGCGGTTCTGTATGCCGGTTCGGACACTCATGATTCTGTTGGAGCGGATAATGATGGTGATGATGATGATGCTGCTGCCGCGCGCCGCATAAACACACACACACAGCAGGCAAACTGCAGCGGTGCTTTCATGCATCTGCTCGCGGGACTCATGATGACAGCATGCACGGGTTTAAAGCGCAGTTTTGGATGTGCATGCGTGCCTGTGCTGCGGCGATTTATTTGATTCCGTTCTTAATTCAGCCTGTTTCTCTTCAGCACGCGCAGATGCGCGAGGATTACGACGAGTCAGCAGCGCGCATGCGCAGACTTGATGCTACTCAGCCTCTGCTATAGGATCCCTTGAATATTGAGATTCTCTTTAAATTATTATATTTACACTAATAATCTAAACCACGGTGGGGTGAACCTCACAAAACACATCAAGAACATCATGTCTGGACTGTTTGGTCTCAAAATCTAAATGAGAGTATATTTTTATACAAATTATATATATTATATACACAAATATTATGTGTAGTTTAGAATATGTATAAACTTCTGGATATTCATAGTTATTAAGTTTTAGTTATGAAACATTACGATATTGAAAATATTTGAAGTATCTTTTGCTAACAAACCAGCCTTATAAAGTAGAATACAGTATATAGCACTCAGATATTCTCTCACATTGGATTTGATGTACTTCTTTCATTATTTATTATGAAAAAACACAGTTTCTTAAGGTTTTATGCGGTTTAAGGTGCATATTTGTGTGTTGAGGTCAGTCGTGTCTCCTTTGCTAATGATTTTAGTGTGTGACGTAGTGTGTAAAGATGAATTTTTAGCAGTTTTCTATCTTTTTTCAGACATGCTGAAAAAAGGCCATAAAACAATGCAGATAAGTTCATTCCATTATTACTGTACTTTATGCTTCTTGACAAGAACGAGGACCAAACTGTACTACTCGTGTCACCGTGCTCACATTTTTAAGAATCCTTAGATGCATTATAAGGAAAAGTCCCAAACCACCCAGAAACCAAGGGTGTGGTCAATCACAAAAAGATCAGTCATGCATTCAGCAAAAAGTTTGTTGGTTATTCATGTTCAATACGTCAAACACAGGAACTTTCACAAAAATTATGTTCTTGCACTTTCGTAATAACCCAGCTCACAAAACCAGTCTGACTAGTTCCCATGTACTCGTATAAATATACACGGATGCATAGAGATTCCTGTGGGGTGACAGATATGATGCTTGAATCAGCTTACTGAAACTAAACAGGCTCCATTATGTACGTCAACAATGCTAAAACAAGCACAAGATATTTAACTAAAACATGTGACTGACAACAGCAGATTCAGGAGAAAATGAGTCATTGTTAACTGTAAAACAAATCTTGATGTCTTAAATATTTTCATTGAATCATATCAGCTTTTGTAACTTGGATCACCTTGACAAGAAATATTGAGTTAACTTTGTATACATTTACAAAAAGTCGCTGAAACCTGATTAACTTATAAAATAAGGTAAAGGAACATTTGTCTCCATGAAAATTTGTCATCGCTTTTACAGTGTGGAAACCCACACCTTAACCTTTACTCAATGAACTCATATCATGAACTGATAAAAAGCTACATTCACACCTTCCGGATTTGTTTTCAGTTTAGGTTCATCATTAAAATATTTTATACTAAAGTATATCTGAATAACACACACACATACGTCTTTCAAACACCTGTTACACTCTAGATGCAGAGTTATCATGAGGGGTGGACAGACTGCTGGATAAAGACAGACAGACTTACACAATTAAGGAGGTAATGTTGGTTTTATATTCGCACATTCATTCAGTGGCAACTTGTGACACCCTCCCTATATTGTTTACCATGCTACTTTGAATATTCAGTCAGATTTAAGATAAGCATAACTTCAAAACAACAATTGCACTATTAATCTGACTGTGAACAATGCTGTACTTTGATAGTCATTGACTGCTAATATGATTTCACAGAATTTCCAAAGAACATACAAGCAATTTCATGTCAACCTTGCCATAAAAAAACTAGGTTTTCACCAAAATAGCACAACTGTTGTGTAAGCAAATATTTTATAGTGCTTTAAAATACTGAAAAATGTCTCTGTTAATGTTTTCAAACAATTATATTCGATTTACCAAGCGCCAATTTTAAATCGGTCACATCCATAACCAAGCTTTTCCCTCATAAATGCTAAAAATGTTAAATAAAATAAAACCAATCATTATTGTTCAGTAGTGAGCAACTCTTATCCTTTTGATTAGCATTATTTCTTTTGGGTTGTGCATTTTAATTCACAGAATTTCTACAAAGTATGTTGTCTACTGTAAACTCACATACTTTACTGGTCACATCCATAACGCATGTTTATTACCCTCATTTAAAATATAAAAAATGTCACCCGTTGAATTTTGCTGATCCAATAACTCTGTGGTTAGCTGTTTTGGAAAATATAAACAGATGTTTCAATATAATGTTAACATATACTTTCTCTGTGCATTTACGTTTTGAGATTTTACTGCAAATGTCACATCCATAACGCTGGAATTGCTCATACTTTTCTGAAATGATATCATTAAGGAAAGTCAGAATGTGTGAAAATAAAACCAACTTTACCTCAATTACAAGCTATAACTCTACTTTAACAATATTTGACCATGAACTGATGGAAGAAAACAAACATCAACAAGTCACCCAGGCTGAATGAAGAATTGATGAAGAGTCTATTATTCATAAAGATGATCATTTTCGAACTTATTCCTATAACAGATGTAGTTCATATACAAATTAATACAGCAGTTCCACCGTGTAATATTGTTGTTTGTAAGGTTTTAAACGCCTCTCATTAATGAAAACTAAATTCCAAATGTCAGACTTCACTTCCTACTTCAGAAGCATCACTGAAGCAGGGCTTTTAGAACGAGTTCTTTTCCCACAGAATGATACATTGTATCACTTCGCCGACGGCAGGGAAGTTGAAAAGATACAATGTAACATTTGATGAGACTGAGCAATTAAAGAGACAGAAACACACACACACACATACACACACATTTACGTCAAATAACCTCCAGCGTGGCACGTGATGTGTATGATATTATGATCCATTATATACGTGTTTAGAAAAGTGATCTTACTTGTGAAGCACGGGCAGACCTTTGGATGGACCGAGCTTCTCTTCTTCCTTGATTTGCCCTTTTAACTTTCCCTTCTGCGGTCCTGAATTAGCCATGTAATCGCAGAAACCGTCATAAAAACGCGTTCTCACTCTCCACAAGCTCTTTTTTCCGCCGATCCATGCTCTTTTGTGGATGTGCTGATGTGTGATCTGGCTGGTTTGATCTACAGCTTTAATCTCGCAGGGTTCCTCATGCTCCTCTATGGAAATAATCACAAGAAGCAGATCAGCGCGCAGTCGGCGTAAATCCGCGGTCTGTCTTGGCGCTGCGCTGGTCTAATGGCGTAACTCGTGTTCAGAATGCGGATTTCTGAAACTCATTTCCCAAAATGCCTTGTGTGGAGTGAAGAGAAAGGTAAATTCTCATTGGACCGCAAATGTTACCGGCCTTTTGGTGTTCTTAGAAAACACACGGTGTTTTTCCTACAGGCGGCGCTCTGCGGCCCATAATCATCAAATCCTCTTTGAATCGAGTTCAAATCTTACCACGGTTTTTGTAACAGCGAGGATTTAAAAGTAATTGCAGCTGTTCATATTTAATTTAGAAAAACTCATAATCCGCCTAAGTTGTTTTTATAAAATTGTTAATAAAATTATCATTTAAAAAAATTATATTTTCACACAGTCAACGCAGTTAAACATGATTGGTCTATCCTTGTTAGCGCATTGAAAGGTAACAGGTATCACGTGACAACGCTTTCTCCCTTTTGAGGCGTCTGGACCGAGTTTTACACTAGAAGTACACTATTAATATATCTTAATTGTTTTTAAATCGTGAAAACAGGATTCATTAAAATGTATTTTATACAAAGTAATTTAAATTTATTTTATCTCAATGTTTGCAATCCGCTTAATGAACTTTCATCCTATTTCTATGAAGTACAAAAACTCCTGGGTGTGGTTTAACCGAATAGGTTTCGTTTCGTTCAGCCTCAGGTGAGAAAACCGGATAATAATAAGCTGAATATCATTCATTCATTTTCATTTCGGCTTAGTTGCTTTATCAGGGGTCACCACAGCGGAATGAACCGCCAACTTTTATGTTTTATGCACACTGGGAAACACCCGTACACTCTTGCATTCACACTCATACATTTTTTATTTAGTTTATTCAATCCCCCCTTATATTTAGTGTAGGTGTTTGGACCGACGCACGCGGAGGAAACCCACGCCAACACGGGGAGAACATGCAAACCCACACAGAAATGACAACTGACCCAGCTGGGGCTCGAACTAGCGACCTTCTTGCTGTGAGGCGATTGTGCTACCCACTATCCATTTAAATATTAAAAGTGGAGATACATTTCTAATGTTTAAATGATCAAATGTTGCCATTTTTTATTTAACAGTTTCATAAAACACACGTGAAACCTGCTAATTAAATGTGCAATCAGTCAAAAGTTTGAAAACATATATATATATGTATATTTTTATTGTGCATTAGTAATTTACAAATACAGCAAAAACAGGCAACAAACAAAAATTTCAAAGATAATCGAATTCAAATTAAAGAACAAATGGAAGACATTCACAAGATGCCAAAAACAGACTCATGATAGCTTACAATAGACAGAGCTTTTACATTTTTACAGCTTTGAGAGACTTCATCAACAGAATAAGTTTATTGATAAAAACCTTGTATAAGACTACATTTGTGGATAAAGAATTTACCATTTAAAATAATAAAATGAACAAAACTGTTTGTTTATCACCATTTTCAGAATAACAAAATTTTGCGTTTAATGTCATCAACATTATTTTTTATTATTATTTATTCCAAAATAATGGCACACTCTGACAATCGACAAATAAGTGACATAATGAGTCCTCACTGTTTTTACAAAATAAACATTATTTCTCGATATCTGGAAAGTAACATGTTTATTGGGTGTATTTAATGTAAAATGTTTGAATGAATTTCTCTTACTTTATTTGAAATGCTAAATTTGTATGGTAGCAGCCATGCTTTTCTCCAATTAACCTCCCATAATAAAGAAATCCAATAAAATTTCCCTCTTAGAATAACTATTTTCATCATTAAATACTTGCCTTATGTCTTTGTTAGTACATTTTTGTGAAATATATTTTTACCATTTATCATGAAATTACATTCTTTATGTTCTATCTTATGATAGGTCAAATGACTGCACATTAAATTACTGAGTAACTTAGATAAAAATGTTTCCTATGAATAGATTCTTAAAGACGAATCAAATAAATCACTTACAAACTGTATAACAACCCATGTTCCAACCATTCCTCCAAATATAAACTCTTTCCTTTAAGAGTAAACAATTAATTATTCAAAATTTGCATTCTGTGAGGAGAAAAATTATGCACAAAGTTTTCAAGCCAAGAGTGCTTGCTCATGAAATTGAGATTTTTTAAAATTCTTTTTTATTAATTAATATTAATGCATTCATATTTATATAAATGACGTAAGCATTTTCGTAAGCACTGCTGTGAACAAAATACCTTTCATTATACTTTTATTAATACAAAATTAATAATAACATTTATTTTGCAGGTATAGTGTAAATTATAGATATAAATCGAAAAGCCGCGACTATGATTTTGATTGTGAACAGCGACATCTAGTGGATTAAGGACAGAACTGTTGGAATAAGAATTAAAAACGTGCCAAGCGCTCCATCAAGTGGAAGATCTGCGAAGATGATCTTCCATAAATATTTGAGGTTTTATGCTGCTCTTAATAAAGGAATAAGTTCACCCATAATGAAAATGCTGTCATTATTTATTCACCCTTCACTTGTCATAATCAGTTTATTTCGTCTGTTGAACACAAAAGAAGATATTCAGAAAAAGGTTGTCGATACTATTTGTTTGTTGTACTATGGAATTCAACAGGTTTCCAGCTTTCTTCAGAAATGTCTTGTTTTGTGTTCAACACAAGAAAGAAACTCATAAAGGTTTCAAACCACTTGAGGGAGAGTAGGCCTAAACAGTGAGTAAGTTAAAATTTTGTGGGTGAACTATCCCTTTAAAGATTAAATTAGATTCAACTTTATTGTCATCACACGTATACAAGTACAAGGGAGCGAAATGCAGTTTAGATCTAACCAAGAGTGCAATAGCAGCAAGTGCAGGATACAGGTATAAGTTATAAAGTGCAGTTATAGAAAAACTATGGTGATATTTAGTTAGTTAGTTTATTTATAAAGCACATTTTTTACAACACAACGCTGCCCAAAGTGCTGAACACAATCAATGCTAATTAAATAAAACCTACATCACATACATAACAATTAAAACATAAGGCAAACCCCTCATCATTAAAAAGACTCAGATGCTAAAGAACAAAGGTGGAGTTTCAGAAGCTTTTTAAGTGAAGTTTATTTATAAACTAATTTCGAGAGGATCACGTGATTATGATTGAACACGGCTGGTCATGCATTAACCATGTATGACCAACCAATCAGACGATTTCTAACCCACTATAAAGAGCCAGGGTTTCTTACTACAGTCATCTTCGTTTGAAGAATCGCCCCTTCCACCCCTACTCCTCTTTTCCTTTCATAGGGCGGCACGGTGGCCCAGTGACTAGCACTAGAACCGTCACCGGTTCAAGTCCTTTAACAGACTGGCTGTCGTTTCTGTGTGAAGTTAGCATGTTCTTCCCGTGCTTGCGTGGGTTTCCCCCGGGTTCCCCGGTTTCCTCCCACGTTCCAAAAACATGCACTACAAGTTAATTGAACAATCTAAATTTAGCACTAGTCAAACTTTCATCCATCAGCATATCTCTCCGTAGCAACTATTTTCTGTCATCAACTCTTACAAAGGGGGGAGTTCTCGAGATCTACCTGAGCTCAAAGCTCCCCTCTCGCCCTGCAAACGGGAGGACCTTTTGGGCTCAGGGCTCTCTCCCGGGACAGCATGCCAAACTTGCTTATAATCAATCATCAGCTAAGTGTGAACTCTTGAAAAACAGATAAAGTTTGAGCATGTCTGATGTGGGGTGGAAGCCTGTTCCAGAGTTTTGGGGCGATAACAGCAAAAGCCTGATCCCCACTTCATTTAAACTGAGACCTTGGTACCGAAAGAATAAACTGATCAGAAGACTGTAGTGACCTACCAGGATTATATACCTGTAGGAGGTCTGATAAGTAAGGTGGCGCCAGATCATTTAAGGATTTAAAAACAAAAATAAATAGTTTAAAATCAATCCGTGACCTGACAGGCAGCCAGCCCAGAGAGGAAAGAACTGGGGATATGTGATCATACTTGCGAGTCCCGGTCAGAAGTCTCTCAGCCGCATTTTGGACAAATTGCAATCTATTCAGGGCATTTTGACTGATACCCACATATAGAGAGTTGCAATAGTCAAGTCTTCCCAAAATAAAAGCATGGATCACCTTCTCAAGGTCATTAAAAGAGAGAAATGGCTTCACTTTTGCTGATGGATGTACTATGAACACTTTATGCAGGTTGTATTAACTATGAAAATAGATTTACAATAGATAAATATACACAGCAAAAATTCCAGTGTTAAATATACAGTGTGATTTTTTTGGTGATGTTCAGTGTTAAAACCGGAGTGCATTTTAATCCACGAGTGTGAAAGAGCTTATATTTAAGAGTTTTTTTCAGTGTTAAACTTTTAACCCAATATGCAGTGTATTTCCCACTAGTGATGGGAACTCAAACCGATTCTTTCAGACAAACAGTGATCAAACCAGTGTTTTACTTGATGTTAAACATGAAACATGTCTTGTTGCATTTTAAAAACGCAAAGAGTTGAATGTATTGAAATTATTTCTGAAAAGATTAATGAACATTTAATAAATTAAAACTATTTTCTACATGTTTGATCACTGTTATCTGTCACACACAACAATAAAAGGTATTATATTAACACTTTGAAGCGTAACACACACTCCAGTTCGATGTAAGAATAAACTTGTACTGTGTTAAAATGAACTCTGAGAGTAATGTACAAATGTCACACTTTAGAAAGTGTTATTTTAACTCCAAAACGGAGGGAGTCATATGTACACCCAAGGAGTGTTAAGTTAAACTCAAATTGAGCTAAATGTACACTGATTTTTTTGCTGTGTATGTACAGGTTGCTATTAATAATCAGGGTATGCAGATCGGTTTGAACATAATCACAATGCACTCTGAATCAAGCGAAAAGGATTCTGAACAATCCATCTCATGTACTCTTCCCATTTTATGATCTTTTACCTTATGGTAGAAGCTACAGAACCTTCTGCTGGCACAGACTTAAGAACTCTTTTATTCCAGTGTCAATCAGACTATTGAACACTGATCGATAGTGTGCTTATGCTTTTTCCTGTATGTAATTCTTGTGCATGTTTGCTTATTTTATAATTGTTATTGTGTCAGAACTTGCTGAAGTGCTCTGTAAGTCCACAGAAAATTTCCCCCTTGAGGGACAATAAAGTATACAAACAAACAAACAAATGTATATGTACAGTGGGTATATACAAAAGGAATTAGTGCAATGTAGTGCGAGGGATATGTGCAATTTTATTTAAGCAAATGTTAAATAATATTACATTGAAAGCAAAGTTAGTGACATGAGTTAGTAAGCATGAACAACAACAAAATCACATAATGCATTGAATATACTATAGATTTAAACAAGATAGAATGTAAATGTTAGGCCAATTTGCATATGGCCTTTCATCTGAGTGAGTTTTATTATGTTGTAGGACACTAAAAATATCCGTAAATTAGCAGTTTTCCATATTTGGTGATTTATGTTTTTATTTTTTCCTATTTATTTCTGCTTTTGAATTGCATTATGGGATCTTGATCTTTTTTCCAACAACTTTTAACATTGAAAAGTTCAAAAAAGTGACTTTTATGAACATTTTTGGGAGTCTAAAGTGCTGCATTGCCTGGGTTGGTGTTATATATTACACTACACAAACCTTGTATTAATCTACCAGTGCATTTTCTGTTGTTTTACAGACTTATTTCTCTAGATATTATTATTTCTTATACATTATATTATTTCAAACTACTAAAATGTCAACAAAAGTCACCTTGTTTAACTGTAGAGTTGAATTTTCAACATTAAAAGTCGACAAAACAGAGATCAACATCCCATAATGCAATTCACAACCGCAAATAAACGCATGTGCATCACAAAATAAGGAAATTGTTAATTAACAGATCAGTGTATCAATAATCTTAACAATTATCAGTCAGAAAATTAGACTAATAACAGAAGTGAGATGCTTTTGGTGCAGTGGTCCTCTGCTGAGAGCTGTGTGAGCAGGACTTTGTGCTAATCCAGATCCTGGTGCTGTGTGAAAAAAGAAAATCCTTCAAACTTCAACCAATAAGTCGAAGTATTTCCAAAGTGCAAATGAACTGAGAGTTGTGTTGCATGTGTGGTTTCCCCAGTCATGTATTCATAATCATAATCAAACATTTTCCCCCCAGTCTGTGCTTTATAAGCAGCATGTGAACAGATTTAATCCTGCATGGTAAGTCCGTGTCACTCTGAGTGTTTGAGCTTGAATATCACGTGTGCCAGGAAATATTAAGCATGCCAGAAATTCTCTTGGTTACCATTTATTTGATAGTATTATTGCTACTATTAATTTAACTACCTAGTAATTTTAATTAACTACATGTACTTACTATAGACCATTTCAATGGGGTGTTGTCATTGGCCCATGAACATTTCCTGCTTGTTGTCAAACTATTTTATAACTGTAATAAGAGGCAATTCAATGATAACTTTACATTAAAACCCCTATGTTTTTTAGCAATATGTGAAGCTTTTTGGATTCTCCGACGCTATAGAAACTAAAAATGGAAACAGGTAACACGTTAGGACCATTGTTATGGTTTACATCTTTCAAAATGGTCTTGTTAGAGTTAGAATATGGGTAATATTTAGGGTTAGATGCATGTTTTTATGCATAATTTGTCGTAATTACTAGGTACGCGATACATGTGTAACAATGGCACCTTAAAATAAAATGTTAGCATTCGCCTGTTTGGATTTGTCCATTAAATATAATTTTTTTTCCCCTCCACAGATTAATTTTCTCCTATTAAAAATATGCATAAAATTTAGTTAAAAAATTAAATAACCAAAAATGACAGTTTACTCACTATTTATTTACCATTTAATGGTTCCAAACCTTTATGAGTTTCATTTTATTTCTGTCGAACACAAAAGAAGATATTTTGAAGAATGTTACAAACCGGTAACTATTGGCATCCATAGTAGGAAAAGCAAATGCAGCAGCATGATGGCTCAGTGGTTAGCACTGTTGCCTCACAGCAAGAAGGTCACTAAATTGACCATAGTGAGTGTGTGTGAGAATATCAGTGTGTGTGGGTGTTTCCCAGTACTTGGTTGTGGCTTGAAGGGCATCCGCTGCATAAAACATATGCTGGAATAGTTGACGGTTCCTTTGGCTGCATGTGGCTACCTCTGAAATGGAGACTAAACCGAAGGAAACTGAATGAATGAATGAATGAATGTATTTACATGGTTAGACTTAGAATGAGGGTTATTTGCATGTAATTATGCAT
>CAIGQZ010032287.1:3024143-3034301 GCA_903798205.1 Danio tinwini
AGGGAGAACATGCAAACTCCACACAGAAACGCCAACTGACCCAGCCGAGGCTCGAACCAGCAACCTTCTTGCTATGAGGCGACAGCACTACCTACTGCGCCACTGCGTTGCCAGAATCCTTTTATATGTATAAAAAATATGAAGGGCCACATTTAGCTTTATTTCTCTAAGATATGATTGTTAAACATGCATGCTTGTTATTTAGCATCAAAACAAACATGCCCATAATTTAATTAGACCACGCCCCTTTTTGATATACAGGCTTCATACTGTCGTGGCAAACTTGGAAAAGTCAGGGAATTTTGACATGGTATTTTCCAGGCCTAGAAAAGTTTTGGAAAAACAGAAAAAAACCTACAAAGTTTTAGAAAAGTCATGGAAAGTAGTTTAACAAATATCTGTATACTTGAATTAGGGCTGTGCGATACTGGAAAAATCTGACATTACCATATTTTGCATTTCTGTAATATATATTGCAATGTGAATACAATTTTACCAAATGATGATATATTATATAATTTATAACCAATAAATTATAAGCATAGATATAATTCCCCTATAGAGCATGTGAGCATCTCTATAGAGCATCTTTATTAAAGTTACGAAAAATTTCTTGTGGCCGGATGTTTTGAAATATTGAAATGTTCACACAGTCACAGGCCTTAAAGGGCCAGTTTACTCAAAGATTAAAATGTACTCACTATTTACTCACACGTCACTTGTTTCAACACTACAGGAGTTATTAAATTAATGCACACATTGCGATATCAGTGCTGAAACGATATATTGTGCAGCCCTAACTTTAATATAGGTTGGTTGTCTTTACTTCTTTTCTGTCCTTGGCCAGAAAGTTGCTCTCACGTTGTTAGTGCTGTGTAAGCATTATCAAAATCAATTTTACATAGATATAAAAACAAATTTGAACAAAATAGATTGTTGCGTGTTCTATGATATGCTGTAATAAATTTAAACGTCTTTGTTTTTCTTAATATTTACCATTTATATGTAGAAATTACATTAAACATTACATCATGAAAATGTACTTGAAAGTTCTGGAAAAGTCTTGGAAAAGTCATGGAATTTTAGTAGTAGAAATGTGTATGAACTCTGGATATTTCTCCACTTTAATATTGACAAGCCACTTACTGCTGATTGGCTGCAAGTGTGCTTTGGGTATTGTTCTGATACTGGGGTCAAAAGCATTTTTTTTAAATCTCTCCAGTAATGTCACAAATGGTTTAATTTTTCCAAATATCAGCATGGTTCAAAACAAATGGAAGCGCAGGTTGCCAGATTGATGACACCAACAGCAGTGTGCTTAACTGTTGAGCCTAAAGGCTGATTTAAACTGTGTTCTAAATAAAAGCAACAGCGCGTGATAGAGGGAATATTTTCTTACAGCTGAACAAAAGAATAAACTGATCACCTCAGGTACACCTCATGGGCTTTATTCAGTGTTAAATGCTAATAATGTGAGTTTGAAAGCCATTTTACATGACATTTATTGCCATATACTGAAAGCAGCAGCAGATAGTTCACCTCAGATCTTGAAAATACAATAAACCGCTTGAAATTGAACTTTAGAACTGTGACTCAAAACCAACACATATCAGTCATTCAGCATCTACATTTAATCATGTTAAAGAGGTTTTATATGTATTAATTAGGTCATAAACCTTACCATTTCGATGGAGTGCAGTGAGTGCACTATTCTGTGCTTCTGAATGGCTGTATTTAAATTTCTGTCTGGTGCAAACAGCCAAGTTGCGTATCACTGCAAATCTCGTCATGTAGTGTGTTGTTAGGACACGGAGTTATAATGTAACCTGCTCACCTTATGTTTATACTCATAAAATTTATATTATTTGCTTATTAAGAACCACCTCATGTGGAACTCTGAATTTGCGTCTCATTTCCAAGGCTATTGCCATCCACTGGAGGTCACATTTTAGTCACGGACACACACTTAGAGACCCTTTGACTGAAGGAAGGAATGAATGAAATGAAATACGCTGTTAACAAGGCAACCTGGGGTGCTGAAATATAATTGGCTAAACTGGCATTGGGTGGGTTAAAGGGACCAAAACAAAGACCACCGTTTCAGCACGTAACTCACATTTTCAAAGCAGAATCCTATATATTGGTTAATAATACATATCAAGAACTTAAATACTGCCAATTCCTTTTTTAAAGGGATCGTTCACCCAAAAATTAAAATCAATGCAAATCACCATTACTTATAATTTATGTTGTGTGGGTGTTGAGATCGCAAGCCTTTAATGATTAATTGTGCAGGTTACACTGACTGTATTAATGCAGGCGAAACAAGAAGTAACAGAAAACACCTTTAATAACCTAAGAAACCCACCACATCCGAATAACTCACCACAACTTCTTCCGTCATCATTATATTTTACAGAAAAACCTAAATGCTTACATACATGTGATTGGAATGATGCGAGAGGCGATCTTTCTGTGATCATTACAAATTTAGGATTAATCTATCAGTAAAAAAATTTATTAAACTGCGGGTCACGTCACGTGTGTTCCGAATTGTAAGTTGTAATCCGTACGAATCACGGATCAATTATGATCTGTTACACCACTATTTGGAGCCATTTCAGGGTAAATAAATAGTGGATAATTGTTAGTATTGGGGTGAACTATCCCTTTATTTATGTTTTATACCTTGCATAAATATTCAAACCCAGATGCCAAATAAAGCTGATGATGAGCAGTGATGCTGATAATAACTCTGTTCAATAGGAAGTGTGAATGTGATTTTACTGAAACGATGCACGCACTTCCTGAGGGCATTACAGTCCCAGAATGACTGTCATCTCATTAGTGTTTGATTTTAAAGCCCATCACGTCTATAAAGGGAAACACTTCTGGTGTCACTTTTAAGCTCCTCCTTTCCCTCATTCATCACTGCCGCCAACGTTTAGATTCAGTGTATAGTTGATGTCCGAATTATTAGCCGTCCTGTATTAATTTCCCCAATATCTGTTAAACTGATTTGTTCAACACATTTCTAAACATAATAGTTTTAATAACTCATTTCTAATAACTGATTTCTTTTATCTTTGCCATGATGACAGCACATAATATTTGACTAGATATTCTTCAAGATACTAGTATAAAGTGACATTAAAATGCTTAATTAGGTAAGTTAAGGTAATCGACAAGTCATTGTAAAACAGTGGTTTGTTCTGTAGACAATCGAAAACAAACTGTTACATTCCTATAAAAGTCAAATAGAAAACAAATAGAAATAGCTTTTAAATCAACCGTCTCCAAACCCAAAATCACCACACAACAACACATTTTCTGCATCCCAATTCTCATACTATTCATCCTAAATAGTATTCGAAAATAGAATTAGTTTGTCATCATCCATAGTTTGTTGAAAAGAGTATGCCAAAGGTTACTGGATGGTTTATCATTTCTGGTAAAAATTAAAAGTGTAGAAGCATCCATACTCTAACCACTAAATTTGGCTACAATACATTGCACATTGGACGTGAATTTGATTAGAACTACAAACTCTGGTAAAAAGTTGTTTTAAAAGTCTTGTTTGAAAGACTGTTAATCAATATCTAGCCAACTGGAACATATTTAAGCCATGTTTTCCATGTTATATTTTATCTGCATCAACAATGCAATCAAGATATGTTCAGACATTAACTTCTGATTGCATAATTACTCAAAGACCTGAGGAGATTTCTCTGCATGTAAGACTTGTGAATGGCAGGTTATCCTGCTGCTGCTTCTCTAATATTGTAGGTAATTAATATGAAGGAAATGTGGATGATGTGTTGAGATGATTGACAGGGGAATAAGGCCGCAGTCACACTAGAGTTTGTGCGTGCGAAATTCTGTCACACGGTGCTGTGAAAAGGGGTGGGATTAAACTAGATGAGTAGACATTAAAAAAAGCGAGTGATTGGTCCATGTTTTAAATTTCTGTCCAGAGAAGTCATGTTTTGATCCTCGATTGGTCTCACGCAGTCAAGTGATGCGATTTTGCAGGTCAGAGTTCACCAAGCTTGAACTTTGGAGTGCAGCTAACAGCGAAACTTGTCGCACAAGCTTGCATTTCCGGTCTGACGCATTCGCGTGCATATGAATGGAAGTCTATAGGGAGAAAGGTCCAGTGTGACCGCAGCTTCACTCAGCAACATAACGATCTGTTACAGAGGAAGTAGTATGTCCCAAAGATTGCATACTCTTCTGTTTCACACTCTAAAGTATATACTTTTTCTTTACAAAAAAGTACATAGATTTAGGGCATAGTATAAGTATGTGATTTGATACGCAGCAATTGTCTTGATCATTTTTGATCACCATCAGGCACTCTTTTTTTTATCAGTCAATAAGAAAATGATTAGAATACAAAAATATCTCAGGATATGTGAATCCTAAAAACACACAGAACAGTCCTGTAACTAATTTAAATGCAAACTAACTAACCTAACAACGGAAAAATTTCCCTAAAAAAACTAATTACTTCGCTTTCTCCCTGTCTACCCACTAAAAACAAGTGAAAAATGTTTACATCAACAAAGGACACTCCACACCTTACACATACCAAACTTATTGTTCACACTATTAGTAAAGGTAGTGCACGAGTCACATGTCCCCGAATCTGGGACTGGAGCAAGCCAATTGAGACGCATTGTCTCCCCTCTCTCTCTCCCTTCTGATCTGCTTCAGCCAGCTTATATAGAGTTGACAATTAGCCGTGTAAATTTGGAACAGGTGTCGGCAATCTGCAAACAAGAAAACACTGCAATGTAGAAACTAAATAAACAAATAAACAAACATCGCGGGACATAACAGTGCTAATAATATTGACCTTAAAATGGTTAAAATAAAGCAAATGAGACCTTCTCTAGAGGAAAAAATATGATAGGAAATACTGTGAGAAATTCCTTGCTCTGTTAAACAACGTTTGGGAAATATGTGAAAAAGAACAAATATTGAAAGGAGGGCGAATAATTCTGACTTCAGCTGTAGGTGGGAGCGGACAAAAAGCAGAGTCTTATTTATACCACAAGTAACACAGGTGCTTAAGGTGAAATTCATTTGTCTTTTGAGTGTCATGGTTTTTCGGGCACAGGGGAGAAGTGCCTGAGGCGCAGTGCTTTATTAAATCCACATGTGTCAGCGGTGCTAGCTTGGTTTCTCTTGTGCGTATGTGAGCTGTCCTGAGGGTGATGGAGCGACTTGACAAACCACCAGCAGAATCTTCAGCATCAGTGATGTGTGGTTTTAAAGGGGACACAATATGCTGCTTTTCATAAGATGTAAAATAATTCTCTGGTGTTCTCAAAAATGTGTCTGTGAAGTTTCAGCTCAAAGTACTGTACACCTCTAATAATTTATTATAGCTTGTCAAGTTTGCTTCAATTTGTTGTGGGCAAAAACACAAGATGTTTGTGTGTGTTCCTTTAAATGCAAATGAGCTTTATAGAAGAGGGCGGTGCCTTTACATGCTATTCTGACACTCTAGAAACAACAAAACAAGTGAATCTCACAAAGTCAAAATGTCAAAAATGTGTACTTGTTAATTAAAATCTAGCCTAGAGCACTGTCTTTTGTTAAAACTAGCCTAGAGTGCCATCTGCTGTTAAAAACGCCTAGAGCGCCGTCTGCTGTTAAAAACTAGCCTAGAGCAATGCTTTCTGTTAAAAACTAGCCTAGAGCCATCTGCTGTTAAAAACAAGCCTAGATTGCCGTCTGTTTTTAAAAACTAGCCTAAAGTGCTGTCAACTGTTAAAAACAAGCCTAGAGCGTTGTCTGCTATTAAAAAAAGCCTAGAGCGCCATCTGCATTTAGAAAGTGGCCTAGATCGCCGTCTGCTGGTAAAAAACAGCCTAGAGCATAATATGCTGTTAAAAATTAGCCTAGAGCGGGATCTGCTGTTAAAAACGAACCTAGAGTGCCGTCTGCTGTTAAAAACCAGCCTAGAGCGACGGCTGCTGTTAAAAACTAACCTAGAGCGCTGTCTGCTGTTAAAAACTAACCTAGAATGCCGTCTGCTGTTAAAAAACAGCCTAGAGTGCCGTCTGCTGTTAAAAACCAGAGCAACGTCTGCTGTTAAAAACCAGCCTAGAGCACTGTCCGCTGTTAAAAACCAGGCTAGAGTGCCATCTGCTGTTAAAAACCAGCCTAGAGCGCTGTCTGCTGTTAAAACTAGCCTATAGCGACATCTGCAGTTAAAAACCAGTCTAGAGTGTTGCCTGCTGTTAAAAACTAGCCTAGAGTGCTGTCTGCTGTTAAAAACTAGCTTAGAGTACCATTTGCTGTTAAAAATCAGCCTAGAGCGACATCTGCTGATAAAACCAGCCTAGAGTGCCATCTGCTGTTAAAAACCAGTCTAGAGCACCGTCTGCTGTTAAAAACCAGCCTACAGCGACATCTGCTGTTAAAAACCAGCCTAGAGCGACGTCAGAGTGCCATCTGCTGTTAAAAACCAGCCTAGAGCGACATCTGCTGTTAAAAACTAGCCTAGAGCGCTGTCTGCTGTTAAAAACTAGCCTAGAGCGCCGTCTGCTTTTTAAAACCAGCCTAGAGCACAGTCTGCTGTTAAAAAACAGCCTAGAGCGCCATCTGCTGTTAAAAACTAGCCTAGAGCGGCATCTGCTGTTAAAAACAAGCCTAGAGCGCCGCCTGATGTTAAAAACTAGCTTAGAGCGCTGTCTGCTGTTAAAAGCTAGCCTAGAGCGCCATCTGCTGTTAAAAACTAGCTTAGAGTGCCATCTGTTGTTAAAAATCAGCCTAGAGCGACATCTGCTGTTAAAAACTAGGCTAGAACGCCATCTGCTGTTAAAAACCAGTCTAGAGCACGGTCTGCTGTTAAAAACCAGCCTAGAGCGACGTCTGCTGTTAAAAACCAGCCTAGAGCGCCGTTTGCTGTTAAAAACCAGCCTAGAGCGCTGTCTGCTGTTAAATACTAACCTAGAGCGCCGTCTGCTGTTAAAAACCAGCCTAGAGCGCCGTCTGTTGTTAAAAACTAGCCTAGAGCACGGTCTGCTGTTAAAAACCAGCCTAGAGCGCTATCTGCTGTTAAAAACCAGCCTAGAGCGCTGTCTGCTGTTAAAAACCAGCCTAGAGCGCTGTCTGCTGTTAAAAACCAGCCTAGAGTGCCGTCTGCTGTTAAAAAACAGCCTAGAGCGCTGTCTGCTGTTAAAAACTAGCCTAGAGCGTTGCCTGCTGTTAAAAACTAGCCTAGAGCGCCATCTGCTGTTAAAAATTTGCTTAGAATGCCGTCTGCTGTTAAAAACTGGCCTAGAGCAACATCTGCTGTTAAAAACCAGCCTGGAGCGACATCTGCTGTTAAAAACCCGCCTAGAGTGTCATCTGCTGTTAAAAACCAGCCTGGAGCAATATCTGCTGTTAAAAACCAGCCTGGAGTGCCATCTGCTGTCAAAAACCAGCCTAGAGCGACGTCTGCTGTTAAAAACCAGCCTAGAGCGCTGCCTGCTGTAAAAAAAACAGCCTAGAGCGCCGTCTGCTGTTAAAAACCAGCTTAAAGAGCCGCCTGCTTTTAAAAAACAGTCTAGAGCGTTGCCTGCTGTTAAAAACCAGCCTAAAACGCCCCCTGCTGTTAAAACTAGCATAGAGCGCCGTCTGCTGTTAAAAGCTAAGCTCAGAATCAATTCAAGAGAAAATAGTGATGCATGTTTCAAAACTCTTAAAATCGATTCAGAATTGATCTCTCAAACTATTTTGTTCTCAAACTATTATGTTCATTGTTCATCCTGCAACAGTTCATTCATAGACATCTGCAGCTGCTACTGTACTGTGCGTGTTAACATACAGGTTAGGGATGTTAAAATAATAAGACCCCCTTATATGAACACCACTGTAGGGGAGTAATATCTGAACAGCACATCTTCCATGTACTTGCAGGGAAAATGTATCTGGCTTGTATTCTTTCATGTTTTCTGGGTTAGTTGATGCACCAATGACTTGATTATAGCAAACAAAAAGGCCATATTTGGATGATTTGCCACTTTTGGAACGCCCTGCTGTGTAAGAAAGAGAGCAGAAGACACTAGAGGGCAATGTTCCTTCTTCATCATATCTGTGAATGATTCTCTGTGGAAAGGCACACTACTTCTGCTATTTTTATAGTATAGTGTATTTATATTGTGCTCTGTATGCACATCCGGATACCTTGCAACTTTTGCTGCACTTGAAATACCGTATTCCACAATGCACTGCACTCCACTCAACCTTCCATTTCCAGTGCAATGAAGTCAAAGAAAGCATGTTCATTTTCTTGACTCATTATTGGATCATTGGCTGAGTCACTGTTGCTGTGTTGTGCTGCAGCTTAGTATCATATGAAATCTCTTTTTCATTGCTCACAAGATCAGACGTTTGATATGAGAGAGTCAGGAAATGGACGTTTAGAGCAGCAGTGTATATAATATATGACTTCTCATGGCTGTGATCTGAAGCTTTATTGATCGCTGAAGTCATGACACACACATGCTATTTTTGATGTTTCTCCTAAAGGCACTTTATATCATCATCACCATCATCTCATTTTTATTGCATGCCATATAATCAGTGTTGGGGAGTAACTAGTTAAATGTAACGCGTTACGTAATTTAATTACAAAATAAATGTAACTAATTCGTTACTGAGAAAAAAAATTGTAATTAAATTAGTTACGGGGTTACATCTAAAGATTTCCTTTAAAAAAAATCTGGGATATGTTGAATAATATTAATCTGTTGCTTTGCCTGTTTTTGATATGCATGATGCTTTCTGCTAAGGCCATTTATTTAAGCGGTGCTATTCTGCTATAACTACTTTTCTTAGTAGTGTGGCGGTAGCGTTGCTACTTTCTAAATCAAATAGCTTTTCAGTAGCTAAGCTATTTTTTTAATCAAGTAGCACAGTAGCATCCACACAAGCTACATTTACTGATCGCAGATCAATAAGTGACGGCACCGGCATTCACGGAGCTGTGAGGCCGGTGTCTAGCTGATGAAAATAAAGCTATATGAAGGCGAAAATGATGATTTCTTCTCCTGTTTTTCGGTGGTCGACAACAAACTTTTTGGTGCGTTACTGCCACCTCTCGCTCTGGTCAGTGATGTCACCAACCAATTAGGCCAACACGAGCAATTTGCTTGATGGAGAGATAACTGAGGGAGAGGAGGTCTATATATACAGTTGAAGTCAGAATTATTAGCCTCCCTTTGAATTTATTTTTCTTTTTTAAGTGCGTGTCGGTACGCTTTTATGGCCGTTTCCACTGTCAAAAGGCGAACCGAACCGTATCGTACCACTTTTTCGGCACCCTTTCGAAAGGGTACCAAACATGAGAAAGGGTACCAAAAGGGTCGCAAAGGCGGAACTAGACTCAGCTGAACGCTATTTGTTTACAGAGATACGTCACAAGCTCACGCAACAAGCCAGAATGAGAACAAAGGAGCCACCATGTTTTCATTCACAGCCGAGAGCTTATATATCCATATAATAACATATAATAACGAGCCCTGTTCGATCTGGGCTCAAATGAACATTGTCGTCATCTTGATGAACAGCCACAAAGCCAAAAAAAGACAGATTTTACCCTGTGCCCTGTAGTTTTTTATGAGCCAGTCTAAAGCGCGAGCGGTTTTGCTATTTTGCTTGCGCGTCTATATCTGAAATAACAAACTTCTTGAGCTGATGATAATAACGTGCGCTTGATTATTGACATGCTTTTGAAACCTGATCCTGACAGAAACTGACAAACGCGAGAGTGACGCACAAAAACACAAGAGAAGCCGGAAAAAAAGAGCACATTATTATTTCAGCAAACGTGAACAAACTGCCATGTTTAACTATTATTATCACCTTTTGGACTATTATGAACTCGGAATGAAGGAATTACTTTCTAACAAGAGGCTACACGTGCTGCTGAAGAGTACAGACACATTTAATCATGAGAGGTTTGCACTGACTGGGCTCTATTTTCTGCTGTTTTGAAGCTAAATAAGGACTAAATGTATGCTGTGTGCAGTTTTTTCTGTAACTGGTAACATATCGGAGACTGTAATAGTCTGTATGTGTTTATATATGTTGCATTTATTTATTTATTTTCTATAATTGCAGACGTTACAGTAGGCTATTTCGCACAGTCATTAATCA
>CAIGQZ010032287.1:3061674-3073496 GCA_903798205.1 Danio tinwini
GTGTGTGTGTGTGTGTGTGTGTGTGTGTGTGTGTGTGTGTGTGTGTGTGTGGAACAGTTGGCGGTTCATTCTGCTGTGGCGACCTCTGAAGGAAAAAAAATGAATGAAATACGTCATTCTGTGTGAATTATGAGCCATTTCCTCAAGGGGACCAAAACATGTCCCCACAACATCAAAATTGACAGGTATTGCTATATTTGATGTGATAATGCATGATGAATACCAGGACCACACACACACTCACACACACACACACACACACACACACACACACACACACACACACACACGCGCACACTCTTAATCGCAGCGTCTCCCTCAGTATGCTTGACATTCTCATTATGCTGGGCTCATGTCAGATGAGGGCCATAATATCTGCTAGAAACTCTGACCCAGATCTGACTGACTCCAGCCTAATAAACGGCAATAACTCTGTTCCGGCGGCCTGACTGACGGCTCCCTAATGTCCTCATCACATCCAGCAGCGAAGCAGAGCCAAAACAAGCAGCCCAATAACTGATGTCGAGACACTCTGATGTGTGTAGCGCTTTATATGATCTGTCAAAACAGCTTCACAAAGAAAACAAGCTTTAAAGGGGAAATGAAGCACTCAGTCAAGTTTACCTTATTTTGTACATTGGATTCCACGTTAATGAAAATATATTAAACTGGATTAATGTAAACATTTAGCAGAAAACGGCATGTTTTACTATAGATTTTAGACCTAAGGCGCTGCCATCTTGGAGTGTCGCTGTGTCTGACGTCACAGGGTTGGTTTCGTTCCCTCAGCTGAACATATACAGTGGAACTAAAGGACTGAACACGGAGACTGAACAGCCTAATTCAACCCAATGTGTGAAGTTGTGGACGTGGTGCTGCTGCAAATACAAGCATCAGATGTGTGTTTAATATAAAAAAGTATATTTATTTATTCTATTTTTCTTTTTCCCTTTTAATTACCGATCATTTGATGCACTTTGATCACTTGCTGTATTACACTGTCTGACTGCCTGTCTGGGTTTCAACCATGGTAGTAACAGACTGAACACAGAGACTGGACAGCCTAATTTAAATCAATGCATGAAGTTGTGGACGTGCATCGCAGGGCTGGTGCAAATACAACAAATACAAGCATTTAAGTGTCTTAAGTTGTGTATTTTTCTTTTGTTAATACCTTTAGTTTGATGCGCTGTGGTTGACTCTCTCACACTGCTCCAGCACTGCCTGAAGCTGGATTTATACTTTTGCATGGCGCCGCATCACGCACCTCCGCTGACTGTTAAATGCACAAGGCTTTTATACTTGCTGTGTTTGTCGTTATGATATTCATTAAAACAACAGGGGGCGGTCAAAAGAATCTGACCATAAAGTCAGACGGATAAACAGAGAAGTAGAACGTTTCCGGAACTACGTCATATCATTAATATCAGTCAAGATTTTTAAACAAATAATTTATATTGTTTGTATAAATCAGGCACGTGCACACATAGGGCTCAACCTGTGCAGTGTACATGCCCTTTTGAGCCTGGGATATAAAGTGCCCTTCCTAAATGAAAGCAAAAAAGCACACTTACTAAAAAATGCAGGTGTTTTTTTTAGATTTAGCCCGCTCCACAATTCACACATTACTGTCTGGCTAGTTTCTGTCCTATACTTATGTTAAAAAGGCAATAATGGTTCAACATCCCTGACCATTATCACCAATAAAGCCCAGAAACAGGGCATCAGTATACTGTAAACCGACAGGTTCAAATATTATTTTCCTGTTATCAAAGTAATAATTTGTTCCTTAATTATAGTTTTGTAACTATTAAATTGTTTTAAATTCAAAATTGTAACATATACATCAGTGTAAAACCTATGACTAGTGGAAAAACATATTTCTGTAATTGTGTACTCAGGTCGCTACATTTGCCATGTCCTCTTTTGGCTTTAACAAACTTATCCCTCAGGTTTTTTCAAACTTTTTAACAAAGACTGTCCTCCTTTTCTACGGCTGTTGCAATTTCTAGCCAAGAATTATTGATCAACTGGTTATCCCTATGATCACGGATCATAAAGATGTCTGTACAGGCGTACTGTTTCAGACAAAATCTCTTCAAAGTTGTTCATATTCAACTTAAATCAAATGCGGCACCACGCAAACTGTTTGCTCGAGTCTCAAAAAAAAAATCATGCGCTCCGCCAGTCAGTTTTGAACAAGTGGAGGATGAGCAAATGATACCTGACAAAAGTCTAGTCATGGATCTCAGTTGTAAAAGCAACAAATAATGCCTTGACTTCTAGTTGATCATTTGGAAAAGTGGCGGAAGGTGGATTTCTCTAATGAATCATCTGTTGAACTGCATCCCAATCATCACAAATACTGCAAAAGACCTACTGGAACCCGCATGGATCCACGATTCTCACAGAAATCAGTCAAGTTTGGTGAAGGAGAAATCATGGTTTGGGGTTACATTCTGTATGGGGGTGTGTCAGAGATCTCCAGAGTGGATTGCAACAACAATAACCTGAGGTATCAAGACATTTGTGCTGCCCATTACATCACAAACAACAGGAGAGGGCAAATTCTTCAGCAGGATAGCGCTCCTTCTCATACTTCAGCCTCCACATCAACGTTCCTGAAAGCAATCAAGGTCAAGCTGCTCCAGGATTGGCCAGCCCAGTCACCAGCCATGAACATTATGAGCATGTCTAGGGTAAGATGGAGGAGTCATTGAAGATGAATCTAAAGAGTCTTGATGAACTCTGGTAGTCCTGCAGGAACGCTTTCTTTACCATTCTAGATGTCTTTATTAATAAGTGATTTGAGTCATTCAGAGATGTATGGATGCAGTCCTTTAAGCTCATGATGGAGTCAGACACAATATTCATTCTGTTTCCACTGTAGCATGACTTTTTATTATTTTTGTAATAATCTAGAGACCTTTGCCTTTCATATACGCCACTTTGGATACCAAATATTCAACTAGAAGTCAAGTTAATATTTGCTGTTCCTAAAACTTGGATAGGTGACAAGACTTTTGTCAGGGAGTGTGTATAATAATAATTTTCTTAAAACATATATGCCAACATTTGCTTAAATTCTTTTGTTTTGCTGTAAAAATATGTAAAATCTTAACATAATTCAATTTTGGGTGAACTATCCCTTTAATCTGGATATAAACGGATGAACCTCCTGAACTGTGGTAGGAAGACTTTTGCATTTTCATTCAAACAGAAGAAAGAAACTCAAATAAGTTTTAAACAAGTGAAGGATGAGTAAATGATAAGAGAATGTTCAATTTTGGGTGAACTATCCCTTTAATCTGGATGTAAACTGACGGAGTGTGTCTGCCTCCTGAACTGTGGCAGGAAGAGTTTTGCAGAGAACCAGAGAAAGAGCAGAAATGTGTCAGAAGTGTGATGAACGGTGTGTGTGTCCTCAGGTGAGATGTGGAGGCTGGAGGATGAGAGCGAAGCAGACATGACTCCGGGTGCCGCTGACCTGCGTCCTCGCTCTCAGTCACCGTTCTCACATTTCAGACGGCGAGCGGCGTATCTGAGGAAGAGCATCTCAGCAGACGATCATCTGGGGGATTCAGAGTTCCAGAGCGTCCAGACAGAGGACAGGAGCTCGGCTGATCCCAAAGCCAAACTCAAGAGGAAATTTGTAAGTACTTCAGTGTTAAAGCAAAGACTATAGAATACCCAAGACGTTTCACTTGTAGAGTTTTGAATGAGGAAGAGTGTAATGTCAATATGGTGAATGAAGCCCCGCCTTTAAGTACAGGAGCCAATCAGCAAATGGTATAGAGTATTCTCTAGAGGAGGGGCTCGGACCTGACATGAGTTTCTGGAGATTTTCTGTGATTCAATAGATGTTTAATCTTATTGGTGATTCCTAATATGAGATGCAATTGTGAGCTTGGCAAATACTTTTGGAGAATTTGATGTTATTTCCATTCACACAGAACGATCGAGAGAATGATGAAAACAAAATAAAGATTAATGTTCTTAATGCTTATGTATCCAATGTATCCAAGAATGGTCAAAAGTGACAGTAAAGAAGTTTATAAAAAGAAGTAGGGGTTTCACCCCGGCATCCTGGTATTTGCCCATTGGCTTAATCACTCTGTCTCCTCTCCACTGTGGTGTGCAGTCATGATCACTGGTGGTGGATGAGGAGATTTCCCATTGTGTAAAGTACTTTAAGTGTCTAGAAAAGTGCTATATAAATGTAAACAATTATTATAAAATACTGGTATTTTGACTAAATGACATTATTTGAGGTGACACGGTGGCGCAGTGGGTGGTATCATCGACTCACAGCAAGAAGGTCGCTGGTTTGAGCCTCGGCTGGGTCAGTTGGCATTTCTGTGTGGAGTTTGCATGTTGTCCCTGTGTTCGCGTGGGTTTCCTCCGGGTGCTCCGGTATCCCCCACAAAGTCCAAAGACATGTGGTACAGGTAAATTGGGTATGCTAAAATTGTCTGTAATGTATGTGTGTGAATAAGTGTGTGGGAGTTTCTCAATAATGGGTTGCAGCTGGAAGGGCATCTGCTGCGTAAAACATTTGCTGGATAAGTTGCCGGTTCATTCCGCTGTGGCGACCCCAGATTATAAAGGGACTAAGCCAAAAAGAAAATGAATGAATGAATGAATGAATGAATTACATTATTTGATTATTATTTTGTCAAAGAAAATGTAAAATATCGGGCAAACACAGATAATAATCAGCTTTGATAATAAAAATTGGCACTAAATATTTGGAATGATAATCATTGTGAAAAGTGCTATACAAATAAACTGAACTGACTATTGTTTCACAGACATAAATTACTTTTAGAGATATATATACAAATATATATATACACAATTACTTTAAATACAAAAGATAAAACTTTTTATTGTATTTCAGCCTTGGTGAACAGGAGAAATTCCTTTCCTAAAAGCAACCAGTAAACAACATATCTCCTATAAATAAGAACACAAATGTCAAGTAGTCCTTCAAATTAAATGTTTCTTCAAAGCGATCCCGCATGCACATAGGGGGGGTTTGTATTAATATTTAATGCGGTGTGTAGAATAGCATGAAAGTGGAGCCCTCATTACCTGGCTGCGTCGTGTAATAGAGGCTCAGGTGCTCGAATGCAACCTGACATTCACAGACACTTCACAAAACAAACCCAACTGCGTGTGTGTGAGAGAGTGTGTGTCGCTGTCAGAATGGGCTCTTCTCTGGAAATGATGAGTCGACTCTGTTTAGGGGTAAGACGTCTGTGTTTGTGAATGGCTTTATTTTAATGTTGTTTGAAAGGCTTGATGTGCAACTATAGTCTTGTTTAGGTAATAGACTAACTAAAGTCTTTATAGAAAGTAGTGATGTATGAGCTGTGTATGATAACAAAAATGTAGCTAAGAGCAGGGGATGTTAAAGAAACTATTGAAATGTTTTTTTTGTGTGTGTGAATTTGATAATGCACTTAAAAATGATGTTTGTTCAAACAACTTATTTAAAATAAGTTAAATAACACAAATCTTGACTTTTTTGGGGGTAACTTAATTGTTTTATGTTCAATCCACTTACATTTTTAAAAACTAATAAGTTAACTTGACACCTTAATGTTGTCCCAACACAAATCGATTGTGTGAAGCCCAGAATTTTTTACAGTGCAGCAATTCTTAATTGATCAGCGAATCGTCATACTACAATGATTTCTGAAGGATCGTGTGATTCTGAAGACTGGAGTAGTTTAGCTTTTCAATATAGGAATAAATTGTATTTTAAAATATATTCAGAATGCAAAAATAGCTATTTTAGACTCTAAATTTACACTCAAAAATAGTTTTTGCTGCTTGTTTAATTTAAAATGAGCTGAAACAACACAATTCTTGAGTTTTTTGGGGATAACTTCATTGTTTTATGTTCAATTCACTTAAATTTGTTAAAACTAATAAGCTTACTTAATGTTGTCCCAACACAAATCGATTGTGCGGAGCCCAGCATTGTTAACACTGTAATAATTAAGTGGCAAATTGTCATACTACAATGATTTCTGAAGGATCGTCTCACTCTGAACACTGGAGTAGTTTAGCTTTGCAATATAGGAATAAATTGAATTCTAAAATATATTCAGAATGCAAAAATAGCTATTTTAGACTCTAAATTTACACTCACAATAATTTTTTTTGCTGATTGTTCAATTGGAAATGAGCTGAAACAACACAATTCTTGAGTTTTATGGGGACAACTTTAATGTTTTATGTTCAATTAATTTAAATTTGTAAAAACTAATAAGCTTACTTATGAAGACTGGAGTCGTTTAGCTTTGATATATATAGGATATAATATAATATAATATAATATAATATAATATAATATAATATAATATAGAAATAAATTGTATTTTAAAATGTATTCAGAGTGCATAAATAGCTATTTTAGACTAACCTTACACTCAAAAAATATTTTTTGCAGCTTTACTATTTAAAAAGAGCTAAAAAACACAATTTTTTTCTTCTATTTTGTGGGACAACTTAATAGTTTCATGTTCAATGTAGGGCTACACGATATTGAAAAAAAACTGACATTGCAATATTTAATTTCTCTGCAATATATATTTCAATATAATGTATCTACACAATTTCACCAAACGATTTAATAGCACCATTTAAAAATAATTTATAGTCATACTTTATTTTATTTTATTTTAATTCACTTCTCGCTATTAGCAATCCCTTAACATGACTTTTGCTTCAAAATAAACTCTTAATTTGCTTATTATTAATAGTTTTCAAAGTACTTTAGGTTAGGGATGTACAAGATCATGCAGCATGTGTAGTTTATAAGCATTAATAAGCAGCCAATGTCTCAATAACATGCATGCTAATAAGCAACTAGTTAAAAGTGAGGATTGCTCCCTGAAGTGTTATCAAATAGATTCGTTTTAAATGATTGGGATGATTCTGTATAGGAGTAAATCATGCATACAATGTAATGAAGAAATCACAAGCATAGATAAATACAATCAAGCAAAGATAAAAGTGAAATAAGCAGTGCATGTAGTGTAATAAAGTCTTTATTATATGAATAATTCAATACAATTATTCATTGTTAAACTTCCAATTGGTAAAATGTGTTCTGCTCTTTCAGGCCTTAAAAACAAATTATACTATTTTACTCCATTATGGTTAAACTCTAAATAATTACACACAGGAACATCTCTATTTGTCTGGGGTTTTGTAGTCCATGAAATGACGGATTTGTAGTCCGTTAGCGATCCGTGTAAATACCAGCAATCTGCACGGGCTGGATCGCTGGTGACCTTGACAGAAAATGTCTTTACTCTGTTAAGCATCACTTGTGAATAGGCCTGTCACAATATCTATTTTGTGTCGTATGATATATTGCACCAAAATAATTTACGATAAACTATATTATTGTACTTTTATGCCACTCATTATATAATGCCAGAATGACAATCTAATATCATCCCAATGCAAGTGCACTCTTCCAAAGAACACATCATTTTTTATTCTTAGCAATATCTAAATTATTTGTAGTCATTATAACAGTTTAAGGAGGTATTGGAGTCAGAATGTGAAAATGCATAACCTAAATAAATAATAATACATGTTTACAAAAAAGTGCAAGGTAAAGAGTAACCGAGGCTGCGATATCTGCTACCAGATCTATTTACAGCTGTCAGACACCCACATGAGAATATACTATAGTAATTTATTGTAAATACTACAGTGTTTTTTAACCATACTGACACTGAAACCTCCAATAGAGATAGAGATCAGCTCAAATGTTGCTAGAATTGGTTATGTATGGGCGATATATATTGCATCACCAATAAGGATTAAGCTCAAGTCCATGTGTTGTGCGATGAGTCCATATATTGGTTATTGTGACAGGCCTACTTGTGAAATATATGGAAAAAAAATCACTGGAGGGCTAATAATTTAGCTTTCAACTGTATATGTGTGTTTCATAAGCAGTTTTCCTCTTGATTCTTTCATTTTCAGTGTAGGAGTGTCATGGTACAGTAAGGAGATTATTGTGTGTGTGTGTGTGTGTTTGTGTGTGTGTGTGTTTTGGTATATTGTACGGTTAATAATTTCCACTACGCTGACACATTCAGAAATCGTTTCAGGTTTGCAGAGCGCTTTATTATCAGACAGCTCAGTTGTTACAGTATTTATACAAATAAACAGTGCTTTGGCCGTCTGCCAGAAAAGAGCGGCTTAAATTAGAGTTTTTTGGGAAGAGAAAATGGCTGGCAGAAGCTTTTTGCCATGCATTAGTGTCCTGTTTGAATGGCCTGCTGCTTGTGGATGATTGTGTGGACTTATAGTGAACTTGTGGCTGATCTGTATGGAGATAAACGACACAGCGGCGGCTCCATCAGGACGGATGCTTGAATTATTCATGATGGATATTCATGCCAGGTATTTGTCATATATTAATCAGATGTTTTATTTAATGCACAATGATGCGCTCGGCTGAATTAGTTTCTTTATAGAGCTCATGAATAGAGTCTTTGCTGCTGCTGCTATGTCTTTGCATGGGGATTATATTGGATTACATAAGAATTGTAATAATTATTCCAGTTTGTCTGACAAGTTTTCGCTCCTGCTATCAGTAAATGCTTTCCCTGGAATATAAATCATTACATGATGAAGTAGACAGAAAGCATTTGAATTATGTATAACAAAGGAGGTATATTTAGAGCTTTATAGATCAAATCAGGAAGATTCTCATTCTTATGAAAAAGACATTGTAATGCATTGTTTACTTTATTTAATTTTAATTACAGTAATAGTATATACACTCACCGGCCAGTTTATTAGGTACACCTTACTAGTACCGGGTTGGACCACTTTTTGCCTTCAGAACTGCCTTAATCCTTCATGGCATAAATTCATCAAGCTACTGGAAATGTATTTCTCAGGGATTTTGCTCCATATTGACATGATAGCATCATGGAATTGCTGCAGATTTGTCGGCAGCACATCCATGATGCGAATCTACCGTTCCACCACATCCCAAAGGTGCTCTATTGGATTGAGATCTGGTGACTGTGGAGGCTGTGAGTACAGTGAACTCATTGTCATGTTCAAGAAACCAGTCTGAGATGATTCACGCTTTATGTCATGGTGCGTTATCCTGCTGGAAGTAGCCATTAGAAGATGAGTACACTGTGGTCCTAAAGGGATGGACATGGTCAGCAACAATACAAGTTTACACGATGCTCAATTGGTACTAATGGACCCAAAGTGTGCCAAGAAAATATCCTTCACGCCATTACACCACCACCACCAGCCTGAACCGTTGATACAAGGTAGGATGGATCCATGCTTTCATGTTGTTGACGCCAAATTCTGACCCGACCATCCGAATGTGGCAGCAGAAATCGAGACTCATCAGACCAGGCAACGTTTCTCGAATATTCTATTGTCCAGTTTTGATGAGCCTGTGTGAATTGTAGCCTCAGTTTCCTGTTCTTAGCTGACAGGAGTGGCACCCGGTGTGGTCTTCTGCTGCTGTAGCCCAAGTTTGGACTTGTTGTGTGTTCAGAGATGCTCTTCTGCAGTCCTCGGTTGTATCTAGTGGTTATTTGAGTTACTGATGCCTTTCTATCAGCTGGAACCAGTCTGGCCATTCTCCTCTGTCCTCTGGCATCAACAAGGCATTTGCGCACACAGAACTGTCACTCACTGGATATTTCCTCTTTTTCTGAACATTCTATGTAAAGCCTATAGATTGTTGTGCGTGAAAATCCCAGTAGCTCAGCAGTTTCTGAAATACTCAGATCAGCCCGTCTGGCACCAACAACCATGCCACGTTCAAAGTCACTTAAATCCCCTTTCTTCCCCATTCTGATGCTCTGTTTGAACTGCAGCAGATCGTCTTGACCATGTTTACATGCCTAAATGCATTGAGTTGCTGCTATGTGATTGGCTGATTAGAAATTTGTGTTAATGAGCAGTCGGACAGGCATACCTAATAAAGTGGCCGGTGAGTGTATATAACAGAACAACCAATAACTTGATGTAAAACTCTGGAAACAAAATAAGAAATCACAAGAAAGTTAGCATATATTCCCTCAGTATTTAAAGTCTTTAGTGCATTAGTAATTGTTTAAGGTCATTTGGTGTTTCAGTCCTCATACATTAAACATACATTCTCTCATCAGTTACATGCAGTTTATAAAGTCTCTCGATCATTGCATGTAAAGATTTTAGACATCCTCTTGCACACTTTTAATGCTTCCAAACCGGTTGTTGCATTTATGAAGCGCCAACGTCTTGCGGTTGTTCAGTATGATGCAATTTACTTTCTATGTGCGATTTGATTGGACAAGAATCACAGGACTGATTAATCTACTTAAGCCAATCCCCAGAGACAAAAAAAAAAGTAGTGACTGCAGGTTGAAGGAAAGTAGTGGAGTAAAAGTTCTGAACATGCACTAATAGTGTACTCAAAGGAAAGTAAAAGTACACATTATTAAAACTACTTAGTAAATTACAATTCCTGAGAAAAACTACTCAATTACTGTAATTTGAGTATTTGTAAATTGTTACTTCACACCATTGATCATCGTGAGATAAATTTTAGCTAAGGGTTTAGGTTCTTAAAAAGTATTAAAAGTTGATAAACCAATTATGAGAATTTTAAGGCCCTTAAAAGTTATTAAAAAGTAATCGCGTTTTTACGAGGTCTTAAATTTAGTTCAAGCATTGTCCAAAGTGTTTAACTCTAAAAAAGCATAAATATATTTATTTTCCTCTTAATATTAACAATGGCATGCTTGATCCACGGGATTGGTTTGGGCCGGGGCGCATCAGGACAAGCTCCTCCGTTCGGGTAATGTCACGTAATTTGCGACAAGGTGATGGTGATGTGACACTCTCCACATGTAGCGAAATATATACATACATAGGGAAAATGTACATTTGCGTACTCCTGGTTGGAGAAAGACGGGTTTAAATAGTGGCTGAAGCCTGTCGCTGAGAACGTAATTTATTTTTTCAAGCTTTGTTTCTTCCGAGCTTATCTGAGTTCTGTTGCATGGTTGTGCTCCATTGATTTATTTAAATACAACTGTTTATTAACAACTGTTTATTAAGTTAAAGCTTTGATACTGATTAGAACTTGAAGTGGCGACAAGATCTTAAAATATTCTGAGAAGTCTTTAAAAAGTCCTAAAAAAGTATTGAAATTTCCGTTAGGATTCCTCCACATACCCTGAGTTATTATGTTATTTAAAAAATAATATAAATGACTGCAATTTGTCTTTTTTCAGTGCATGCTTCATAGTATAAATTTCTCTTAAAGGAATAGTTCACCCGAAATGGAGAATTCTGCCATCATTTACTCATCCTTTACTTGTAACACACTTAAACACTTGTACATTTGTATTTCTTTTTTTCTGCAGAACACAAAATAAAATATACTTCGAAAAATGTTGAAAACCTGTAATCATTGACTTTCATAGTATGTGTTTTTCATATTAAGGAAGTCTATGGCTAATATCAGAATATCTCCTTTTTGAATAGAACATAAAAAAACAGAGCAGGCGGCATGGTGGCTCAGTGGTTAGCACTATCGCCTCACAGCAAGAAGGTCACTGGTTCAAGACCGGTCCAGTTGGCATTTCTGGGTTGAGTTTGCATGTTCTCTTCGTGTTAGCGTGGGTTTTCTCCGGGTACTTCATTTTCCCCCACAGTCCAAACACATGTGCTATAGGGGAATTGGATGAACTATATTGGCCATAGTGTGTGTGTGTGTGTGTGTGTGTGTGTGTGTGTGTGTGTGTGTGTGTGTGTGTGTG
>CAIGQZ010032287.1:3134193-3170194 GCA_903798205.1 Danio tinwini
AGTTAACCTACAGTTATGAATGAGTAATGAGTATGAGTAATAGAAATCAATTAAGATGTTTTTCAAACTGGTGTTGGTGTAATGCAGAACAAGAATGTGAAAAGCATCATAGTTTTTCATATTCTGATTTTAATTGGCTTTAATATCATGGCTTCATTGAGATTAGTGAAATTTTTAAGTGTTCATTTTAATGCATTTTGTCTGTTTGTGTCTGCACATTTCAATTATTTTAAAGCCTTAAAACCTTACATTTCATGAAAATCCATTGTGATAAGAGATTAATTACTTTTTTTCTGGAATAACTATTTATTTAATATCTATATGAAACACAAATTTTAATCATATAGCTTCATTCAAAGTTTCCCTTTTGGAAATGTATGCAAAATAATGACCTTTTGAAGAGATGTTGCATCATTAGCATTTTTAAAACTGGCATTTCTTTTATTAATTGTATTAATAAATTATGATTAATTAACTAGGGAAAGTACAGTCTGAAAAATGCTGGGTTGCTGTAACCCAATATAGGGTCAGATATGAACAAAATGTGTGATTTTATTTTTTATTTTTTATTAATTTAAATAACAGTTGGGTTTGTTCATAATTGTCGGTCAAATTGTTATATATAAAGATAGCTAACATGCAGTTATGTTTAATGTAATTTAAATGTAATTAATTTTAAGTAACGGAAATGAATTAAGATATTTTGCAAACTTATATTGCTGTAATGCAAATTTTTTTGAAAAAGTCATATTCAAATGTAAAGCTTTTGAGATTTATATTTTAATTTGCTTTAATAATGTGGCTTCATTAACAATAGTGAAATGTTGAAGTGTTCATTTTATTGTATTGTGTCTGTTTGTGTCTGCATGTGTCAATTACGCTGCATATTTTGAAGCCTGTATTCTTAAAAACACTTTTTTCCCATAGTGAATATTCATTGTGATTAAGAGATAACAAAATGTTCTCTGTAAAAACTATTTATTTAATATCTATATAAATTCTATAAGTTATGAATTATAATTTATAATTCTATCAATTCTTCTATATCTTTATAATTCAATTGAAATTAATTTAAATCCTAGCTTCATCCCTTTTGGAAATATATGCAAAATAATGCATGTTTAAAGAGATGTTGCCTCAGCATTTATAATCCTGACACTTATTTTATTAATTGTATTAATAAATTATGATTAATCAGCTAGGGAAAGTACATGCTGAAAAATGCTGGGTTGTTGTAACCCAATGTTGGGTCAGATATGAACAAACTATTTTTTTTTTAAATAAAATTAAAATAACAGTTGGGTTGGTTCATATTTAATTTAATTTTGGGTTACAACAACCCAGCTTTTTTTTTAGAGTGTATGGTAATATATATGCTATCGGTCAAAAGTTTGTGGTAAGTTTTTATTATTATTATTATTTTTTAAGAAAATTATTTTGTTCATCAAGGCGGCATTTAATACATGAAAAATTGTTAAATTGTTAAATATTTATTAAAATGATAAATAACTTTTTTCATATTGTATGTAGTTTCAAATGGAATTATTACTCCAGTCATCACTGCTTTTATTACTATTACCATTAATAATAATAATAATAATAATAATAACAACAACAATAATAATTAGGGGCGTCACGGTGGCGCAGTGGGTAGCGGGTACATTTAAGTATTTTCTATTCATATTCCTTAAACTGAAATAGCAAACAACAAAGGTATAATTTACAGTAAACTGAAACAAGTATATGGGCGACATGGTGGCTCAGGGGTTAGCACTGTTGCCTCACAGCATAAAGGTCACTGGTTCGAGCCTTGGCTGGGTCAGTTGGCATTTCTGTGTGGAGTTTGCATGTTCTCCCCGTGTTGGCGTGGGTTTCCTCCGGGTGCTCCGGTTTCCCCCACAGTCCAAACACATGCGCTATAGGTAAATTGAATGAGCTCAATTGGCTGTAGTTTGTGCGTGTGCGTGCGTGCGTGCGTGTGTGTGTGTATATGGATGTTTCCCAGTAATAGGTTGCAGCTGAAACCTGGAAAACCTTATCCTATGCTGAGTAAGTTGTTAGTTCATTCTGCTGTGGCGGCCCAAGATTAATAAAAGGACTAAGCCGAAAAGAAAACGAATGAATAAATGAGTAATAATTAATATTAGCGTGATTTCTAAAGGGTCATGTGACTCTGAAGACTGCAGTAATAAAGCTGAAAATTCCTCATTAAATTCACTGGAATAAATGATTAAATTAAATGATGAACTACTTTTGTACCGTTAATTTATAGTGCAGTAACATTTCACAGTTTTACAATTTGTACTGTATTTTTGATGAAATAAATGCAGCTTTGGTGAGCAGGAGAAGCTTATTTTAAAACATTTAAATATCGTACTGACTTCAAACTTTTGACTAGTAGTGTATTTATTATTATGTTGATAATATTCACCTCTCATCATTGGTTAAGTGAAAAAATCCTGATGCATTCTAGCAATGAAATTAATAGTGACACTGACGAATACATTTTTCTTTTTCTCCTGTAATTTATTTATTGAATTATTGAGTGCAGACCAGTGTTGGGGTCACACATTACAAGTAACGTGAGTTATGCAATAATATTACTTTTCTAAGTAACAAGTAAAGCAGCGCATTAGGTAATAATAATTGAGATACTTTTAAAAAATGTAATGAGTTGCTTTTTAGTTTAGTTATTAAGCTTATAAAAAATAAGTTGCTGAATGAAAATCTGAACCTGCAGTCAAAGAGACAATACAAGAACAGACAGAAGTGAAGATGACAGAGCCTTACATTCCTGCCATGGAAATATTCTCTTTATTTTGAACACATGGACGAAAAGGAGGAGAGGATTATCTGAATGTGCAGTGATTTTACTCTTTAATAAGACAAAAAGTACAAAAGTAGAAATGCATGGCTTTAAACTTTCATTAATCTGTATATACAGTACAGAATGTAGAGCTCTGGGCTCAGGAAGTTCTCAGACAATTATCAAAAGAAAACATGATCCTACATGAAATGTTTTGATGTGCTTATTTTAAAGGTAAATGAAGGTTATACAGTGTGTTGTTAATGGCAGAGCTCCTCTATTAAAAAAACAAACAAAAAAACAAGTTCTGAAAGAGATCAAGCCTCAGCCAGTTTAGAAAAAAGTAACACAAAAGTAACGTAACCCTTTACTTACCATAAAAAGTAACTAAGTAACACTACTACATGGTTTCCACTACATTCATTCTTCCATGGCGGGGCGCCACACCAAAATTCATCCTGCCACAGCTATATTACAGCTTCCCATTCAAAACATTAAGTCGTTGTTTTTTTAATAGCAGGTTATAATCGCACCAAAACGTATTAAAAGGAAAGTGAATTATAACAGCGCAAACTTTTCTTTAACCGTAGTAGAGCTGTGCATTATTTGTTTAACCCTTTACGGTGACATGCTGACTGACTGACAGGTGAGTGATGTGTGAGGCCAGCAAACACGATGTAGCTTTCAGTTAAGATGAACACAGTTTCCATAATTAATACTGTATAGATAAAGGTCTATGGTTCTGCATACAATGACTTTATCTGGCTGGAGTTTATAGCTGTTTCACTTTACTTCACGACTGTTCAGCTACTTCAGCTGTTTCACTTTACTTCAGGACGCAATAATGCCGCTCTGTAGGTCTATTGGAGACATTCATAAACATTCCTACACAGCAAAAATGCCAGTGTTAAATATACAGTGAGATTTTTTTGGTGTTGTTCAGTGTTAAAACCGGAGTACATTTTAATCCACGATTCCATATTTAAGAGGTTTTTTTTTTCAGTGTTAAACCCAATATGCAGTGCATTTCCTACTAGTGAACCAGTTCTTTCAGACAAACAGTGATCAAACCAGTATGTTTTATTTAAACTTGAAATATGTCTTGTTGCATTTTAAAATGCAAAGAGTTGAATGTATTGAAACGATTAATGAACATTTAATAAATTAAAAATATTTTCAACAAATTTGATCACTGTTATCTGTCACACACACCAATTAATAATATAGGAAAAGGGTAATATATTAACACTTTGAAGGGTAACACACCCCAGTTCGATGTAAGAATAAACTCGTACTGTGTTAAAATGAACTCTGAGAGTAATGTACAAATGTCACACTTTAGAAAGTGTTATTTTAACTCCAAAATGAGAGTCATATGTACACCCAAGGAGTGTTGAGTTAAACTCAAATTGAGTTAAACGTACACTGATTTGTTTGCTGTGTAGCAAATCTAATAAATGTTGCAGATGTACTTGCCACATAAACGCACTAAATCGCACTTCAGCAGCGTTTATTTAAGGCACACGAAAATCTGCACTTGAGCAGCGTATATTTGAGGGTTTGAAGTTTTGTGCACGAACAGAGGAAATCAGCGCGCAAGCAGAGATTCGCATGCTGGTATTACATAAATGCAATCTCGACTTGTAATAGTGCGCTCACAACATGTGTCATTGAAATAACACCATAGGTAGGTGGTACATATGTGTAACAGTCCTGCCGCCACAGCTGGAAAAAATCCTAGAGGAAACACTGTACTAGTTACTTAATATTTTAATGCACTATTTTCTAAAGTAACTTTCCCCAGTACTGGTGTGGACCTTCTTTGATACTTGTCACAGCCCCAACCTTTTCTGGTAGAAATCGCGGTGATTTACATTTGAGTAATGATAATACTTGAATATACTTAGTAATTTGTCATTAGAAAAATGGCACAATGCAAAAAAAATCTATTATTTTATACACGCAGAATATGTCAGACTATGCAGAACTGAAATGTGACCTGATCTGACTTCTGATTGGCCAAGATCGTTTGCTTACTGAAGATCTGAGTGGTGACATGCAAACCTGTCGGCGTGTCTTTCAAACGGAGAGGGAATCAACTGATTAGCTTTGATTCCCCATTGTGTGTGTGTGAGAGGTCGAAGGGTTAGACTGGCTCCACCAGGCCTGAAGTACACAAGAGAGAGAGAGGGGTTCTGTTGACCCTAGTAACACACACACGCACGCACGCACGCACGCACGCACGCACGCACGCACACTCACACACACACACACACACACACACACACACACACACACACACACACTAATGGGTAATACTGTCCTCGCTGCCCCCCTCCTGTTGCTTACTGTCACACACACTCCCCCTCCAAATTTTGGCTGGCCGGACTGCAGTCTGTCTGGTGCCAAGAATCAAGTTTCAGACTCTCCTTCTTGCAGCCGTATATAACCCTCACTCAGGAGTCCCTCTGCCCTCTTTCTGTCTGTTAGAAGCAAATACTCCAAAAGAAAAAGAGAGGTCGTCCGCTCTTTGTGCATTTTCTCGTAAACCTTTCCAAATGTCACTGCTTTTGTTTGATTGATGGCGACGTGAAAGAATCAGACTGGTGTTTCTTATAAAATAGCCATGCATTGCTTTTGTTGAGTTTGTTGCAGACCAATGTGTGAAATTGAGGACATCAATCTAGGTTATGTACATATATTGACTTATTTTAACCATTGTGTGCTGTTGGGGAGGTTTTCATCCACTTTGGGGTGATTTTGAGGATTAATTTGGCCACAACTTTCTCTGAGTTTTAGCAAATGGACTGATTTTTGGTGGCAAATCTTATTTTGACACATATTTTGGGAAAGTTTTTCAAAAACTCAACACTACACTTTGAGTAATTTGACTACTCTTTCATTATGTTGGGGGCTGTTTTTGCCCCATTGACTTCCATTATAACCAGATTTTTTATTGCAAAGCCATGACAGCATATAATCATGCATTCTTGGTTGTTGGTGGTGTTTCCCTGTACAGTTTGTCATTTTTATAGTTGATCATCAGTTGCAGTGCAAATAAAGCTTAGTTTCGGGGTTTTATATAGAGTATAGTGTGTATTTATGTGAGAGAGAGAGACCTATGCACACTTACCTTGATATGTCTGAGATTATCCAAATAAGCAGCTCAGCTCTCAGAACATAATAAACATAGTAAGTGCACACACACTATAATCTGCTGTTTTACTCCACAGTACTCCATAAAAAAGACAGAAACTCTTTTGCACAGGCCTATCTAAAGGGTTAATGTTGCCAACAGATGATCAACAGTCCAAATAACTAATGTTACCTTTTACCAACAAGGAAAACCAGCAACAATCAAGGATGCATGATTATATGCTGTCATGGCTTTGCAATTAAAAATTGTGGTTATAATGGAAGTCAATGGGGCAAAAACAGCCCCCAACATAATGAAAGGGAAGTCAACATTAACAATATACAAGGGTTAAAAAAGCAGCGTTACAAGTATAATCCTTGATGCCTTTGTTAAACTTTATAAGGAAAGAGTTTTGTCTTTATTTGTCTGATATGCCATTTGTTATAGGCAATGCTACCTAAACTGTAACAAACTGATGTGATTTTATAATTGTAGGTACATTTTGTGTCACTATGACGAATATATTATATGAAACGGTTTTGAAAATAACACAATTTATATTGTTATTTCTAATAATGAAGTTTGTATGCACATTTAAGGACATTTTGCCTTTAAAATATTAACTTAAATTACTTCTACTTTAGCTTTTATTGACTGTCAGAACTGTTGCCTCACAGCAAGGAGGTCGCTAGTTTGATATTTCTGTGTGGAGTTTGCATGTTCTCCCTGTGTTGGCGTGGGTTTCTTCTGGGTGTCCAAACACATGCGCTATAGGTGAATTGGATAAAATAAATTGGCTGTAGTGTATGAGTGTGTGTGTGTGTGTGTGTGTGTGTGTGTGTGTGTGTGTGTATAAATGAGTGTGTATGGGTGTTTCCCAGTACTGGGTTGCAGCTGGAAGGGCATCCGCTGTGTAAAACATATGTTGAAGTAGTTGGTGGTTCATTCCACACTGGCGACCTCTGATAAATCAGAGACATAGCCGAAGTAAGTAAAATGAATGAATGACCGCATCATAATCTTAAATCATACTTCAATTATCATCTAATAATTCTATTTAAATCAAATTTTCATCTTTTTGTGTGTTTGCTAAGTTCTACTCTGTATCATTTGTCATTTCAAATTAAATAAATACATTATGTGTCTGTCCTTACACTCTGGTCATCTCTGTTACATCAGTTAAATAAATGCAGAACAGTCTGTAAAGCACTGATAGAAAAAGCATGTGATTTCATATCACTCCCATTCATTAATTTGTACAAAATATTTAGGATGCGTTAATAGTACATTAATTATGTCAACTCAATGTGATATTTCTGTTAATTTCTCATTGACCTTTCCAAAGCAATACTTTGATAAATATACAGTCATATAATTCTGTTTTAGACATGTGGTGTTTGGATTGAGGTTAGCATCTCGAGCTAAAGCCTAAAATGAGGGAACATGTCAACTCTGTTATGGTGTACAAAGTTTAGCTTAAGTTAAACAACAGTTATTAACAGAATGAAGTGTTCCCTATCACCTTTAAGAATTCATTCATTCATTCGTTTTCCTTCGCCTTAGTCTTTATTTCAGGGGTCACCACAGGGAAATGAACCAGCAACTATTCCAGCATATAGTTGAAGTCAGAATATTAGCCCCCCTGAATTATTTTTTTCCCCAATTTCTATATAACGGAGAGCAGATTTTTTCCAACACATTTCTAAACATAATAGTTTTAATAACTCATTTCTGATAACTGATTTATTTTATCTTTGACATGATGACAGTAAATAATATTTGACTAAATATTTTTTAAGACACTTCTATACAGCTTAAAGTGACATTTAAAGGCTTAACTCGGTTAATTAGAATAACTAGGCAGGTTAGGGTAATTAGGCAAGTTATTGTATAACCATGGTTTGTTCTGTAGACTAACGGAAAAATAAATAGCTTAAAGGGGCTAATCATTTTGACCTTAAAATGGCTTTTAAAAATTAAAAACTGCTTTTGTTCTAGCCGAAATAAAACAAATAAGACTTTCTCCAGAAGAAAAATATTATCAGACATACTGTGAAAATTTCCTTGCTCTGTTAAACATCATTTGAGCATTATTTCAAACAGAAAAAAAAAATTCTAAGGGGTACTGTGGGGACAACTGGAGCACCCGAAGGAAACCCACGCAAACACAGGGAGAACATAGTAACTACACACAGAAATGCCCCCAGCTGGGACTCGAACCAGCAACCTTCTTGATGTGAGGTGACAATGCTAACCACTAAGCCACCGTGTCGCCCGTATACTTGATTCAGTTTGCTGTAAATTATACCTTTGTTGTGCCATTCCAGTTTAAGGAATGTGAATGGAAAATACTTAAATGTACCCGAAATTCTGGAATGAGTCACATGTTAATGAACAGTTTCCTGTAGTTTGTGATTAATGAGTTGCATTATGAGGCCTTGATCTCTGCCACAACCACTTTTGATGTTGAAAAGTGCACAAAGTGGCTTTTATTGCCAGTTTAGCACTTTGAAACCATACTTTGTGTATAAAAAGCAGATTTTGACTGCAAGATCACAACATAATGTTAAAAAGTAAAAATAAGTGAAGCTTATTCATAAACTAATTTCGAAGGGAGCTCGTGCTCATGATTGATAGCAGCTGGTCCCGCATTAGCTAATGCATGATCCACCAATCAGATGATTCCTAAATCACTATAAATAACCAGAGTATCTTACCTTAGCCATCTTCGTCTTGAAGAACCCCACCTTCCACCCCTACTCCTCCCCTCTCCTTGACAGGGCAGCACGGAGATTAGCACCGTTGCCTCACAGCAAGAATGTCACTAGCTCAGGTCTTTACCTGGCCAAATTGACATTACTGTGTGGAGTTTGCATGTTCTCCCTATGTTTGCGTGGGTTTTCCCCGGGCTCTCCGGTTTCCTCCCACAGACCAAAAACATGTAGCGTAAGTAAATTGACCAAATCTAATCGACACTACAGACGAGCGATTAATTCAGCAATATTCTCTCCATAGCTATTTATAATTTGCATTCACCATTGTCAAGCAGGGGAGTTCTCGAGACCTACCTGAGCTCAAACTCCCATCTTGCACTGCAACGGGAGGGAGCCCTGGGCTTGAGGATCTAATGAGCTTAGGGCTCTCTCCCAGGACAGCATGCCAAACACACTTTATAATCAATCATCAGCTAAAGGCTCTTGAAATTTAGTAAAAGTGACTTTGTTGGGCTGCAGAGTTAAATGTTCAATATTAAAGGGACAGTACGCTCAAATGTCACACTGAAGTGCTTTTAAACTTTTATGATTTTTCTTCCTTATGTTAAACACAAACCAATATATTCGGAAAAATGATGAGGTAAAAAAAAAACATTTGCATTTATAGTAGAAGCAAAAATATCAATGGTTGAATATCTTCAATATATATATTTTGTCTTCTACAGAAAAAATAAACTCAGAAAATAGGTTTGAAACAAGTGGAGGATGAGTAAATGATGACAAATGTGTTAAATAAATATTATAAGGTTTTTGGAGCAGAGATCAAGGCCACTTAATGCAATTTAAAAGCATAAATAATTGAAAAACAGCTGTGAATCACTAGCTTCGGGCAACATTTAATTAACAAATATGTTTTATGGTGTGCTTTAGTTCCTTAATATTATGAAAGACAGTATTCATTGACACAATTGAAGTGTTGAGTCAGAGAATGTAAACCGCAAAGTGTGTATGCAACATGTTTAAGATCTTCACTCTGCATTTAAAATCTTAATTAGCACTTAAAACAAGCACTGTTGCATGGGAAATCAAAAGATGTAAGAGCCTCTGATTCATTCTGTAACTAAATGAGTGCTTTTAGTCCTCCCAATGACACAGAAGAAACTATTCTGCACTTTATAATTAAACACAATCTAAATATCTGTCAACAACATCTCTCTGATCTGATGGCTGCAATTCACTACGTATCTGCAGTACAATGGCCACTGGGCCATAATAATCAAAGCAGCAGCAGCAGCAGCAGCAGATCTATACCACCAAGACCAAATACATCAACATTGCCATATAAATATTCAATACCATGCTAAATCCCGAGAGTGGTTATGACAGAATATATGTTTGTGCACTGTGTATATTTATTTTGTATACATGCATGCATATATTTGAGAACATGTTTTATTTTTAGATTTATATTTAGATATAAAAAATATATTTTTATATGATACAAATAATATACGCATTTAAATATCTTTGTTACAAAAAAGTTTTGTTTTTATCTGTGTTTGCATCGCATATATATTAAAATATTTAAAACACACACACATATATTGTGATGAATCTTTGCCCAGCACTAGAAATAAGATGCAAGACTGAGAGCTTATACTGAATAGCACTGAGTTCCTCACTGTATGCTGAAAGTTACACTAAATGCAGAACTAGGTTCTTGCTGTCAGTTCTATGTTTATCTCACCATGATGAAAACCATTTTTATTTTCCAAAGAGACATTGAAAGTCAATCTGCGACTTACATCTTTCCCATCATGATGCACATTTGCCTAAACAATGCACTAAATCGCTATTTGGCTATTGGCTAACGTTTCTGAATAGCCTGCATGACGTCAATGGAAAAATCATTTCAGAGCAAGTTGTTAAATTTTTTATGAAAGCTGATAATTCTTTCTGTCTTTGGAATAACATGCACTGCAGAACAAAACCTCAGGAACATTATAAAAATGAATAAATAAATGGAACAGTGCGTCCAAGTTGCCATTTATTTTCTGTATAGCAACATCAGAGCTAAAAGGAGTGAGAGAAACACACCGCCTCTCCGGCTTTTATCATGGTTTCATGTGAAACAAAGCAGATAATTTAGCGGCCACATTAGCAGCGCTATCGGGCAGAGTTTGATCTCGGAGGTAAATGTGAACATGTGTTCGGGGAAACGGTAAAGAGTAATCTCTTACCATCAGCGAGCTCAACACATGCACATGTGTGCGGGATTGCATGTGTTTATATGCGCCTACTGTTCTCAATGGCTATTATTCTTAGACGGAGGCATTACTCACTAAATTTTCCATACTATGGCCTATTCTCATTTAGCCTTGACTTACTGGACGTGTTAAATGTGCTCGTATTTGCGTGCTAAATTTTGCTTCGGCTTTTGATGTGATGCCAGATGCAATCCCCGGATATTTCAGCACTTTTGCCCCCAACTTGACTCTGTGTATGTGTGTGTGCGCAATGTAAATCAGTGTTTGTTGCACTTTTGCAATTGATGATTGATTTGAGAATGTCTGGAAATTTGGTGTCTTCATGAGCAAAACCAGATGATGACTGTTCTCCAGCAGGATTCTGAAGATCATCTTGAGCATCGATGCAAAATGAAAGTCACACGATCAGGAATGCATCTGATCAGTAACAGAGCACATTCTGCAATATCAATCTTCCTTTGTTATTGGAATGTCTCAGAATTCTAAAAATGTGTTCATTTCCAGCATGCCGGGGTCTCCGTGTGTTCTCGGACCTCACAGTAGTGTGTGCTGGGAAACGGTGTGTGTGTGTGTGTGTCTGTTCTATTCTATCACTATTCGTCTGATGGGGTGCTGAGACGGCTGTGTTAACATGTGGTGTCCCTGTTTCTTTTGTCTTTCTCTCTTTATCCCTCGTTCTTTCATCTGCTAGTCTTTCATGTGAGTGTGTGCGCCGTCGCTCGGCAGCCCGTGTGTTCTGCACAAGAGGAGAAACTTTAAGCCTGGAGATCAGCCGCCTTTGAAACTGATCTGGCCCTGCCACAAATATACCCACTTTTATCTGCACACAGCACATACCTGCCCGTTAAAATAACCGCGTTATTATCAGAGCACTCGGAGGTGTTTGCCTGTTTCTGGCAGACGCGGACAATAGTCCGTCCTAATACGAGAACATTTGTGACAGTTGTAGTTCTTGGAGCGCTTTGTTCCCCTTCCAAACCTGAAGCCCCCTCTGAATGAATGCTGAGATCTGAGCGTGCACATCGTTCCGCAATATTTATATTAGCGCTCAATCAGTGTGGCTTTTTAATTTATTTCAAGCATAATCCTCACTTTTGTAATATGTTAAAAATTGCAAGCAACGTAACAAAGGAACTAATTTACAGAAATAAAGGCAAAAGATGAGAATGAACTATTTGTTTGGTTACATTATTCATTTTAAGGCGACATTCGTATCGTGTAACTTCATTTAAATACTGAGTAATATTAATTCATTACATGTACTTTACTATATGGTTGGGGTTAGAATGTAGGTTAGGTTTATTAGGGTTACTTGTATGTAATTATGCATAATTCACTGTAATTACTGTCATCTTAAATTAAAGTGTTACTATTTGTTTTCATTTAGAGCATTTTTGTGTGTATCCAACATGTATTTTATACATTAAATATACACTTACCATTCACTTTATTAGGTACACCCTACTAGTACCGGGTTGGACCTGCTTTTGCCTTATAGAGTCAACAAGGTACTGGAAATATTCCTCAGAGATTTTGCTCCATATTGACATGATAGCATCATACAGTTGCTGCAGATTTGTTGGCTGCACATCCATGATGCGAATCTCCCGTTCCCTCACATCCCAAAGGTGCTCTGTTGGATTGAGCTCTGATGGCTGTGGAGGTCATTTGAGTACAGAGAGCTCATTGTCATGTTCAAGAAACCAGTCTGAGATGATTCACGCTTTATGACTTGGTGCGTTATCCTGCTGGAAGTAGCCATCAGAAGATGAGTACACTGTGGTCATAAAGGGATAGACATGGTCAGCAACAATACTCAGGTAGGCTGTGGCGTTTACACGATGCTCAATTGGTACTAATGGGCCCAAAGTGTGCCAAGAATATATCCTTCACGCCATTACACCTGAACCGTTAATACAAGGCAAGATGGATCCTTGCTTTTATGTTGTTGACGCCAAATTCTGACCCGACCATCCGAATGTGGCAGCAGAAATCGAGACTCATCAGACCAGGCAATGTTTTTCTAAATTTCTATTGTCCAGTTTTGGTGAGCCTGTGCCAATTATAGCCTCAGTTTCCTGTTCTTAGCTGACAGGAGCGGCACCCAGTGTGGTCTTCTGCTGCTGTAGCCCATCCGCCTCAAGGTTGGACGTGTTGTGTGTTCAGAGATGCTCTTCTGCAGACCTCGGTTGTAACAAGTGGTTATTTGAGTTACTGTTGCCTTTCTATCAGCTGGAACATTCTCTTCTGACCTCTGGCATCAACAAGGCATTTTCGCCCACAGAACTGCCGCTCACTGTATATTTTCTCTTTTTCGGACCATTCTCTGTAAACCGTAGAGATGGATGTGTGTGAAAATCTCAGTAGATCAGCAGTTTCTGAAACTCAGAGCAGCCCGTCTGGCACCAACAACCATGCCACGATCAAAGTCACTTAAATTACATCTTTCTTCCCCATTCTGATGCTCGGTTTGAACTGCAGCAGATCGTCTTGACCATGTCTTCATGCCTAAATGCATTGAGTTACTGCCATGTGATTGGCTGATTAGAAAGTTACATTAACGAGCAGTTGGACAGGTGTACCTAATAAAGTGGCCGGTGAGTGTACATTTTAAATTGTCATCTTTATCGCTCATCATTTCTCTTTTTCTGTGTAATTAAATTTTTTCAGGGCTGAATCCAAAATGACTCAACAGATTCCAGACCCTCATCCTCTGATTGCACGGAAATACAGCACATCATGTTCGTCTCCACCAAGCGCAGCACGGCGTCTCTACAGGAACCTGTCGGGAAAATTTAGAACGGCAAACCTGGTTCTGGACGATACGACGCTTCCGGGACAGTCGGACAAAGAGCAATCACACAAAACCACTATGGTGAGATACAAACACTTATGCAAGATATTTGCAATGACAGGAACCAACGTAGACTCAGATATCTGATAAAATAGGATATTGAGTTTGTTTAGGCAGAACGAAACTGTTTGACTGACACATAAAGCAATCAATCACAGTTGATAATGATACTAAAGAACCAGTGATGAAACATTAAGACCTTTTTTGCTCTTTCCTTTTTAGAAATAAAGGCAAAATCTATTTGCTGCTCATGCAAAGGTGTCTTTATATTACAATTTTTAGATATTTGTAATGAAAAGGAGGCTAGAATAACATTAAAAACAATGCAAATTTAAATGTGCTGTTCAATTACCAAAATCGTGGATTTGGTAACACTTTACTAATAAGGTTCATTAGTTAATGCATTTACTAACATGAACTAATCATGAACAACACTTGTACAGCATTTATTAATCATAATTTAACATTCACTAATGCATTTATTAACATCCAAGTTCATGCTTGTTAACATTAGTTAACGCACCGTGAATTAACATGAACTAATAATAAACAACTGTATTTTCATTAACTAACATTGTCTAACATGAACAAATGCTGTAGTAAATGTATTGTTCATTGTTTGTTCATGTTAATAAATGCATTAACTAATGAACCTTATTGTAAAGTGTGACCATGGATTTTTTTGTTTAGTAGAACATTACAGAGGCGTTTAGCACTGTAGTCTCACAGCAAGAAAGTCGCTGGTTCAAGTCCCGGCTGGGTCAGTTGTCATTTCTGTGGAGTTTGCATGTGCTCCCCGTGTTGGCGTGGGTTTCTTCCGGGTGCTCTGGTTTCCCCCACAGTCCAAACACATGCACTATAGGGGAATTGAATGAACTAAATTGACCGTAGTGTATGAGTGTGTGTGTGAATGGGAGCGTGTATGGGTGTTTCCCAGTACTGGGTTACAGCTGGAAGGGCATCCGCTGCATAAAACATATGGCAAAACCATTGGCGGTTTACTCCGCTGTGGCAACCCCTGATAAAAAAGGGGCTAAGCTCAAATAAAATGAATGAGAATATTACAGAATTTATTTTAGCTGAAACTGGTCATAGGTGATTCATATAATGCAAGTCAGCTTCTACTTAAAAGTGTAAAAAAAAGGTAAAACTAAATGAATCTGTGGTTCTTAATAATACATTGAGTTCTTATGAAGCAAAACGATTGGTCTATGCAAGAAACACAACGTTATTTATAACATTATTAGCTTTAATCCACAGCCTGGGCAAACAGCAGACAGATCATTTGACTTCATTAGAGCTTAGCTTGTTTGTGTCTGTATGTGTTTATTTTTTACTCTTAAAGTGCTGCTAACTGTTGATACTTTATGTTTTTTATGAAACACCAAAGACCACAGTGTCAGTTAAATGTCAAAAGAGGTGGCTCAGATAAAGGGAGTCTATGAAGACTGCGGTGTTTATTTGTGCATCCTAAAACTCACATTCATAATGCCTGTAATGACGGACGGCTGCTTCTCTCTCAGGGCTGTTTATGCTAATGAGGGAGAGATGGTGACTAACGGGTGAGGCTTTCCCCCCTCTGATGATACCTACAAAGAGAGAATATCAATCATATTATTTCTGCAGATTGTTTTTATTTATTTTTTAACCATTGGAGGATGACCATATTCACATACTGCTGCCACACAGCTCTGTTTAAACCATAGACTGTAAAAGATATGGATGTAGTATCCATGACGTCACCTATAGATTTCTGAAGAGCGCAAATTAAGCTACATAAGTTGCCATTTTTATTGCACCAACCAGGGGTTACCAAAAAAGGGCAAAGAGGCGGAGCGTGAGTGAAGCTACAGATGCCTGCTAGCATTTTGCTTAGACAGGCTTTTCTTTAGGAGAAACGCTTAATACTTCATTACCTCCTCTGTGTTCTGACCACATGTGCTTGGTTGTACACTATATCAATAAAGTGTTTAGTCTTTTAAAACACTGTTGTTACACATTAAACATTGCTCTTATGTCGTTTGTCTACAAGAGGAAAACTCAAATTACTTCCAAACACTTCACATATAGTCTGTGTTAGTAAATGCAAGGCTATTGATGAAATCCAGGCATAACACTGTATGACAACGTTTCAGATGACTGTTCTAAAGCCTACAGCTAATAAATCTGTCAAATTCTGGAGTGCATTACAGGTCTAAAGAAAATTATAAATGATCGTATATAAAACAAATACATTTATAGATATAATTTTACTCACGTGGGAAATGGAGGCCAAGTGAATGGTTTGTGAGCACAATTAAGTGCACACAGCATGCCATATCATCTGATAATTGTAGGAAATCATTCCAAAAGGCAATTGACTGTGTAAAGCCACATAAAACAAAACAAAAATACGATGAATATGCCGAGATCAGCGGCTAATGAGCTGGAATCAGCTGAGGTGACGTGCTGACAACCAGCGAGACCTAGCTGTCACTCAATTGGCCACGCCCTTGATTATGCTGACTTAATATAACTTAAAACTTAAAACCCTATTTTGCATAAAAAAATGTCATATTTTAGTTTTGGGGGTCTCCAACAACATGCTGATATGCTTGCAAGGTCAAAAAACACTTTCATTGTCTTATAATATGCATTTATTTTTACCTAATTATCCCAGCGACTCCCACATGAATTGTTCAGCGATTCATTTGTTCCCAAACCCCTCCTTAGTGTGAAGCTAATCTGCGCTGATTGGCCCAATGACCCAGTCTATTGCAATCGTTCGACTGCGTTCAGTGCGAGACAGACAGAAATGCCCACCACGGCTACAGTATGAAGTAGCAGAACGTATGTGAGAGCCCAATGCAGGAGTGCATTAAAACAATGCAGTTGAACACCAGCATATTACTCTACTCTTAAACATAACCCTAAGTAATAACAGCGACACACATTCAGTATTAATCCACACAGTGGCAAATGTTAAAATATTTAGAAATTTGACCGCGCTGCGCATGTGAAAAACAGCTGATGGTGGCCATAGCAAAAGCAAACAGCAGAGGATCACTAGTTCAAAACGGTTCAGTAGTTCAGTAGTTCAGTAAAGGAAGAAGCACGCGGCGCGTTTTAATCGTGGTTTTGGACCCGATATGTGAACAGCCCCATACAGATTTAACCTGAGAGATACAGTACAAGCACTGATCTATAATAGATACGTGATTACAAGCCGCGGGGTGATTACAACTTATAACACACAATTAAACACATATTTTGCAAACTACACAAAACAAGGCAACAATTTTAATCACACTTACAAGTTATGATCCGAAGGAAGAAGAAACTGGTCCATTTAAACTGTAAAAGTTACTGACAAAGTCCCTGTCAAAGCCTGACAACATCCCATAGTCTCAGCTGCTCCTTCAATAGCAAATGGCCGGCGAATCCCGCGTTGCATTGTAGGTTATTAAGTAAAAAATCAGAAAAATGACAGGAACAAACACAGCACTAGGTTGGCTATACTGTGGTGTTGTTGTGTAAATGAACTTTAACCCTTTATTCCCCTCAGCCGAATCTCCATCTGTCAGTGATCGTCATCTTCGGGTCATGATCAGTCCCGTGATCCCCTGCGCCTCCGCTAGTGTGTGGAGAGAAAGTGCGTTCACATTTTACCAGAACTAGAACTGCATATTTGGTCATGTACCGAATCGACGTTGATGCGATCAAACAAAAGATCCAAACCCAACTCGATTCGTTTATTTGACTCTGAGTCAACTATTTCGCTAAATAATCAATAGTTTTAAGGATTGTACACACCGTGACGCTTTTCATTTGCGTTTATCATCAGTGTTTTTCGAGACATTTTTCTGAATTAAGACCCAATCGTTTTTCACTGGCGTCGCGCAGAAAATCACTTCTTGACGTTAGATGGTGCTACACAGCTTTAAGTTTCTGACACCCGCATGTAACACAGAAGAAGACAGAAAGTTGACACGCTTGTTGTTGAAGTTACTTGCGATTTGAACAAGCATGGATGGTTCAAGTAGAATGAATATTGTTCACCAGTACAATAAGCAGCTCCACGTTCATATCGCCTCTGGGCATCTTCTTCAATGTGCGCTCACATTGACAGTGTTGTGCTTGAGCGCCTCCAAGTGGTGTTTACTGTAACTACAGCAGCTCCATGCAAAAGTGCCAATCTGATTGGTGGAAAAGGTTTTGATGCGGTGCATCAAAACAAAAAAAACAAGCATTAGGCGTTTCTTTAAAAATGACGCTTTTACACCTGCCGTTTTGCACATTGGTGTGCATGATCACATTGGCGCCCTTTATTTAGTCACAAGGCGTTAAAGGTCGATAGAAAATGCGAGCAAAAAGCGTCCCGGTGTGCACGGGCCTTTTAAACATGGTTCCCTTTCAGATTTAAACCTCAGCTGGAGGTTTTCATTCACTTAGTGCTGCATTGCACACTGCATGGAAGCTCATTGTTAAAACTCATAATAGGGGCTCTTTAATATAAAAGAAACAGATGAGTTATAAAGAAATTCACCCCCCCCCCCTTACAGTTGTCATGTAGGGTAATATTAGCTATTTACACCAAACTAGTTTTTTGTACCAGGCTGTAAACATCTTATTTTCTGCTGTAATGTTGGTCATTTTAACATTGGGCTCAATAGAAATTTGCTCTATTATGGAGCCAGGACTAGCAGATGAATTTCGATAAATTGCAGTTTCAGTTACTTCTGTATTATTTTCACGAGGGAGAGTGGGAGGTTTGTGCTTGGTTTAAACCCCTTATGAAAGTGTTTTTCCCATAATAGGTCCCCTTTAAATCTTGAATGGGCTGACAGTGAGTAAATGAACTGCCCCTTTAGGAAAATATTTTCAGGCAATTAAAGAAGTTGTATCTCAGACACCCTATACGCTAATCAAAAATGACATTGATATTTCATGCATGTGTGTTTGCAGTTTTACAGCTTGCATGCATGTGTTAGCATGAATTTCTCCAAGTCTGTGTGTGTTTAGTTTCAGGGTAACGATTCTTTGTTTGAAGCGGTGGAGCATCAGGAGCTGGACGTGGTGGAGTCTCTGCTGAACACCTTCAGTCTGGAGGAGCTGGACTTGAACACACCCAACAGTGAAGGCTTGCTGCCGCTCGACATCGCCATCATGACCAACAACGTGCCCATGGCCAAACTGCTGCTGAGAGCCGGGGCCAAAGAGAGTCCCCACTGTGAGTACACGCTCACTGTGATCAAACGAGCTCCACTTTATGATTCATAAACCATACATCTACAGATGTCGGCCACATGCTGTACATTACAATAAAGTAGTAGCGGCTGATTGCTGCAGTGGTGCGGCGGCGGCAGTAATGTGATGCGGTATGCCACACCACTGATCAAAACATAATGGCACTTTCTCTGTCACTTTATATAGTTATAATTTTTATGTTTGGGAATGTCCAGGTCATAATTCATGGAAAACATATACAGTTGAAGTCAGAATTATTAGCCCCCCTGTATATTTTTCCCCCAATTTCTGTTTAACATAAAGAAGATTTCTCAACACATTTCTAAACATAATAGTTTTAATAACTCATCTCTAATAACTGATTTATTTTATCTTTGCCATGATGACAGTAAATAATATTTGACTAGATACTTTTAAGATACTAGTATTCAGCTTAAAGTGACATTTAAAGGCTTAATTAGGTTAATTAGGTTAAGGTTAGGGCAATTAGGTCATCGTATAACAGTGGTTTGTTCTGGCGACAATCCAAAACAAATATTGCTCAATGGAGTTAATAATACTGACCTTAAAATGCCGTGCATAGTGCAATTTTCAGTGAAAATGATGTCATTTTTGATATTTTGACTATTTAAGATAACAAGTAATACAACTATGGATTTTAAAAATTAATTAGCTTATATCCAATTTGCTCATACTAGGTATTGAACAGTAATTAATTAAGTTTAAAATCCATTCATAATATTTATGCTAAAAGGCAAAAATTGCTTGTTTAGCTAAAGATACTTTATCTGATAGCTAATCTTATAGCTAATCTCTTATAATCTAATTTTACATTAAATTGTTATGTTTTATTTCACCAGTGTACTATTTGCTGTACTCCTCATCATTTATGCTAAATATTAAAATAATAATTATGAAAATTTAAAATATTAGCCATGCATAGTGCAATTTTTATTGACTGTTTGTGGTGAAATATGAGTGTCATTTTTTGATAGCTATTTAAGGTAACATGTAATACAACTATGCATTTTTTTATTTAATAAATTGTCTTATTTTGAATTTGTTCATATTAGGTATTTTACCGTAAATAAATTACATTTAAAATCCATTCATAATTTTTATGCTAAAATGCAAAAATTGCTTGTTTAGCTAAAAATACTTTATATAGTTATCATTTTTATGTTTGGGAATGTTCAGGTCATATTTCAACCATTTTTTGTTGCAGTAATTAAGCAGTTTCCTGCTCTTAACTAATTTTATATTATATTATAATACTGTGGAGTATTGGCTGTACTCATCATAATTTATGCTAAATATTAAAATAACAATTATTTAAAAATTTGAATATTTTTTGTGAGTGTCATTTATGATAACTATTTAGGATAACAAGTAATATGAATGTAGCTACCTGGCTCAATAAAGGATTGAGCCTTATTGGTGTTCTCCTCTGATTTATTTTAATGGCAACATTGACTACGTTTACATGGACATCAGTAGTCTAATAATTTGCCATAATCTGAATAAGACAATAATATGATTAATGCCTTTACATGAGTTGCTTTTTGAATGTTTCTTTCATGATCCTGTTTTACATGTTATTGCGCATAATTTGATTAACGTCATCACGTCACCGTGCTATCCACATTTCCTCTGCAGTTTCATGTAATTTCGGGTGTTTTATTTTTAATTTGTCAACTTGAAATGCAGTTTGGCACTTTCACTTTAATTCGGGAACGTTTTATGCATGCCCCCCGTGACAAACAAGATATCACGTATAAACAACCCTGTAGAAGAGGGTTGTTTTAATGGAATTTGATACCGCATGCCGCATGGGGAAAAAAAAACGCCGCATTTCACGGTGTATGTGTCTGTGGTCTTCACTGACTCGGTAGGTGCAAAGAATAGTGTCAAACAGTCGTGTGTGTGTGTGTGTGTGTGTGTGTGAGTGTGTGTGTGTGTGTGTGTGTGTGGACTATCCTGTCGCAAAATGCAGAAAAAGCGAAAAGTCCTACATGAAGGTAATAGTTTGATTAAGATATTTATATGTCTGCACTGCACTTCAATAATGCGACTAAAATCAGCATACTCCACATGTCTTAATGCGATTTTTCTTTAGTTCGATTATGACCTTAATCTGATTAAATGAATCAAAAATCACTATTTACATGGTAGACTCTTAATCAGAGTATTGTCTTATTCGTCTTTAAATTGGTTCATTGGTGTCCATGTAAACGTACTCATATACAAAGAAAAACAAAAACAATGTAAGCAAACCCTGAAACAAACATGAAAGCCGTATACAAATAAACAGACATCATTTATATTCAATATACAAAACAAACTCAATACAACAAGCACATTAAATATAAAGTGTCAGTACCTTGTTTTCAGATTAAAGCAGAAGCTAAACCTTTAGGCCGTTGCCGACGGCACAGCTGGGACACCATGACCATGTGCAATCTTCTTCCGTGTACGATCCATTAATATCTGTTAGAGTAAATAATTCAAAATAAAAGACTTCCTTTTCACACTGAACATGTCCGTAACACAAATTAAATTAAATACTATAAATGTCAAAATATACATACAACAAAGAGGAGAGAGAGAAAAAAATGTATATAAAATAAAATCCATAGAACCATATTGTAGAAAATTGACAAAATAACATAAGCAACATATTTAACAATGATTTTGCATATCGTTTTATTATTTTGCTTATATCAAATGTATTCATATTAAATATTTTACCGTAATTAAATTACATTTAAAATATATTCATACAGGCGAATATATTCATACAGTATAAATATATATATACATACTGTTTTGAGCCTCGGCTGGGTCAGTTGGCGTTTCCGTGTGGAGTTTGCATGTTCTCCCTGCATTCGCGTGGGTTTCCTCTGGGTGCTCTGGTTTCCCCCCCAGTCCAAAGACATGCGGTGCAGGTGAATTGGGTAGGTTAAATTGTCCGTAGTGTATGAGTATCTGTGGATGTTTCCCAGAGATGGGTTTAGCTGGAAGGGCATCCGCTGTGTAAAAATGATGCTGGATAAGTTGGCGGTTCATTCCGCTGTGGAATGACCCCGGATTAATAAAGGGACCAAGCCGAAAAGAAAATGAATGAATGAATGAATGATATATTCATACATTTTTTCTGAAGAGCAATTAATGTGCCGAAAAGCCATTGAGCTAAACTCTTGTGTTTGGTTTGTTTGGCTAAAGTTAGAAATGCATGAACAAGTTTTCATTTCCCTTTTATAAATAAGAAATAAACTAGTCCAAACACACACATATGCATGGCCATATGTGCTGTATGTAGCTTTAATCCGCTTGAATTTTAACTGCGCTTTAATTCATTACACTCAAATAATCGTAAAGGCTTCTCAACGCCATGTTTCCATTGCACAGAACAAAACTGCTGTAAATAAAGTTATGTCAATTGTGCGCTAGTTTAAAGTTCCGAGCTTCCAAGGCTAATACACACGCACATTTGATTAACTATAGCAGTAGGCCGTTCACATAATGCGTATTTCCGCGCGCAAGTTCATTATTTCCAATGGAGACATGCACAATTTTAGGAGCGCTGTAGTGGTGAGAGTTGTGCGAGGCTTTCAGTGCAATGTAAACAAAAGATACGTTAGACAAATTATTAAATATTATTAAAATGATTATGCATTTATAGACGCAGATAATAACAACAGTTCGTTTAAATACTGCTAATATATAGCTTAAAATAACATTAGACAAATACTATTTTTTATTTATTTTTGTTTTTTATTTATTGTTCTGTCGTTTATTTTGATTGTAAAATGATCACTCATGTTTGAATCAAAAACTTTTTCATTTATTTTTAATGAAATGGACTATTGTTTATTTTTATTTAATATTTTGTGCTGCATTTGGTTACTAAGCAGCAATAAACAACACTTTAAATATAAGCAGTTTTCTTGTGATTTAATACACTAGTTGTGTTTTGAATTTAATAAATGCATAATAATCTGGATAACCGTGAAACCATGATTACTCTTCAGACTATATAATCATACAACCAAAATCTATAATTGTTACGTCCATAATTATACAGTTCAAAACAGAACATATGAATGTGTCTGAATGTAGAAGAAGCCTACTTAAGCAATGCACTGCTTTGGTTGTGCTCTGAAATACCACATTTGAATGTTTGTAAAAAAAAGTCTATTGTACAATGCAGTGATGTTATGTAGTTTCATGATACAATATATTAACATTTTAATGTAGAAAAATACAACATGGGTGTCTTAAAGGGCAAAAATACAGCATATGGGCTCTTATATGCTGTTGTGTCATCACTTATATTGCAAGTCATATCTCTCCAGGCTCCTCATTTGGGATGCTTTTCATGAACTGGCCCCCATGACAAACTAAGTGTTACAGTCTTTGCTCTTGTCTTATATTATCTCATCTTTATTTGAGCAGGTGTTTGTTACATTAGTTTAATATCTTGTCTAGTTTTAAGTCTTGAAGGTCGAGCTGCTCACCTGGCCTCTCTGGTGCAAGAGGCGGAGCATCGTATAGCAGAGCTGGTTGCCCAGGTGACAGGGGAGGAGCCCGGAGAGAGGGAGGAGTCAAACAGAGAGAGACAGCTAAAAACATGGGAATGGAAGCTCCGCCTCTATAAGCGCATGCAGACGGGATACACGCATGCCAGTGAGTAGTTACACACACACTGAGGTTACACCTGCTGTATATGACACTGAGTGTGTCTGTGTTTTTTTTTTTTCAGGTCCTCCAGAACCTCCCAGTGACGTACATCTGTGTGTTAGCAGTGGCACCAGTCTCAGAGTTTACTTCCAAGAGCCTCTCTGTCACAATTCGGCTGTTATAACCAAATACCGCGGTAAGTGAGGGAGGATTCTATCAATAAAACACTTGAACACACTAGCTGAGCAACAGCCAACTAGAAAATATGTTCCACACGTTTGTGATGACACGGCTGAGAAATGAAAATATCACATTTCCACGTTGCCAGATTCACACTTTCAGTGCCATCCAGTATTATTGTAGTATTGTCTTGTTTTTTTAGGATTTTGATTGGCTGTTATTATTTAGATTTTAGTAGCATGTTTAGATCTACATTTATATTTAGCAGTGCTTTCATCCAAAGCAGAAACTCATTTTAAGACAGTTTATTTTGTTTTGTGTTTGTGAGAGATTTGTGTTTGTGTTTTGTGTAAGTACTACCTAAAAAATCCATGAAATGTTCATTTTTTAAAATTTTGGATATTATCATAAACAGTAATAATATAGGGTGTCATGGTGGTGCAGTGGGTAGCACCATCACCTCACAGCAAGAATGTTGCTGGTTTGAGCCTGGGCTGGGTTTCAGTGTGGAGTTAGCATGTTCTCCCCATTGTTGGCGTGGGTTTCTTCTGGGTGCTCCGGTGTCCCCCGCAAGTGCAAAGACATGCGGTACAGGTGAATTGGGTAAGCTTAATTGTCCGTAGTGTATGTGTGTGAATGAGTGTGTATGGATGTTTCCATACATCCAAAGCGCTTCAAAATCATGAGGGGAGTCTCTTCACACCAACACCAGTGTGCAGCATCCACTTGGATGATGCGACGGCAGCCACAGGACAATGGTGCCAGTACGCTCACCACACACCAGCTATTGAAGAGACTGAAGAGAGAGTGATAGAGCCAATACGGGGGATAAGGATGATTAGGAGGCCATGATGGGAAAGTGCCAACCACAGAGAGTCAGGACCTCGGTTTAACGACTCATCCGAAAGACGGCGCCCACTGACAGTGTAGTGTCCCCTTCACTTTAACTGGGGCATTAGGACTCACACAGCCCACAGATTGAGCGCCCTCTGCTGGCCTCTCTAACACCACTTCCAACAGCAACCCAGTTTTCTCATGTGGTCTCTCATCCAGCTACTGACCAGGCTCAGCCCTGCTTGGCTTCAGTGAGTAACCGGTCTTGGGCTGCAGGGTGATATGGCTATATGCAGCTGTTAGGCTGCAGCTGGAAGGGCATCCGCTGTGTAAAACATATAAACATATGTAGAATAAGTTAGTGGTTCATTCTGCTGTGGCGACCCCTGATTAATAAAGGGACTAAGCTGAAAAGAAAATGAATGAATGATGAGTAATAATAAAATACATTATATGTTATTTGAAAATGTATTTTATTTTCAGGATATCTGTAGTCTAATTTTATCTTTTTACAGTTAGTAATTTTAGAGCTTCAACTAACATAATGTGATTTTGTACTACACATGTATTTTCAGCTTTATTTCAACTGACAACAATGTTTTAAACTAGTACACCACCTGACAAAAGTCTTGTCGCCTATTCAAGTTTTAGGAACAGCAAATAATAACTTGACTTCTAGTTGATCATTTAGTTTCAAAAGTGTCTTATATGAAAGGCAAAGGCCTCTAGATTACGCTTATTTGACCAAAATAAAATATGATCATGACTTGATTATTAATGATTTCATTAGGAGAGTAAGGTCTGACTTTACTTAGACTAAAGTCTCATCCCTGAACAGAAATAATGTCCAGTATAGAATATAAAGTCATGCTGCAGTGGAAACAGAATGAATATTGTGTCTGACTCCATCATGAGCTTGGAGGACTGCATCCATACATCTCTGCAATTAATCAATTAACTTATTAATAAAGTCATCTGGAATGGCAAAGAAAGAGTTCTTGCAGGACTCCCAGAGTTCATCAAGATCCTTTGGATTCATCTTCAATGCCTCCTCCTTCATCCTACCCCAGACATGCTCAATAATGTTCATGTCTGGTGACTGGGCTGCCCAATCCTGGAGAACCTTGACCTTCTTTGCTTTCAGGAACGTTGATGTGAAGGCTGAAGTATGAGAAGGAGCGCTATCCTGCTGAGGAAGTCGCCATCTTCTGTGGTTTGTAATGTAATGGGCAGCACAAATGTCTTGATACCTCAGGCTGTTGATGTTGCCATCCACTCTGCAGATCTCTCGCATGCCGTCATACTGAATGAAACCCCATACCATGACTTTTCCTTCACCAAACTTGACTGATTTCTGTAAGAATCTTGCGGTCCATGCGGGTTCCAGTAGGTCTTCTGCAGCATTTGTGATGATTGGGATGCAGTTCAACAGATGATTCAGCAGAGAAATCCACCTTCTGACACTTTTCCAAATGATCAACTAGAAGTCAAGGTATTATTTGTTGCTCTTACAGCTGGGATCCACGACAAGACTTTTGTCAGGTGGTGTATTAGCAAACCATCTTAACCTTGTGGTCAGACCCTGTGAACCAAAAGCACTGGTTCAAATTCCTTCATTTGAACATTTGTTTATATCTAGATATATTTTGCAATACCATGGTGCCATACAAAACAAATAGTTTAGTTTTAAGTTGCATAATTCATGAGTAGTAACCTAGAACTAGTAGACTAGTCAGTGCAACTCCTGCTAAATTCCTGCTTTGCTTTTGTGCGCCTTAGTGAGCTGGAGCAGTGTTTCTTCATTTAGCCCTATGCTGGGTGAGACGGTCATTGAAGACGTGACTCAACTCCAGTATGACATCACAGGACTCACTGCGGTTAGTATCCAGAGGAGAATTTACTACAAAGTTTAGCTTAGCTAGTGAACACCAAGAACTTTGTGTTAGCTTGTGTTAAATACAGCATCGGTCACAGATCTGTCTCTTGTTTCAGGGCACAGGCTGTTATGTCCAGGTCTCAGCATATAATATGAAGGGATGGAGTTCACCTCAGATATCAAAACCATCTTGTGCTACACCCTCCAGTGAGTACACACACATAAACACATTTTGGTTTTGGTGGTTTGTGAGGACTCTCCATAGGCGTATTATGTTTTATACTGTAAAAATGCATATTATGTGGCCTTACTCTAACACTAGCCCAAAACCCCAACCCTCACAGGAAACCTGGATATCAAAAGACCTGAAAAAGTATGATTTAAGCATTTTGAATTACGAGGACACAAGGCATGTCCTCATAAACCACTTCAATATTGTATTGCCTAGGTAATCATAAATATGTCATTATAGAAATTTGTGTCCTCATAAACCACCAAAACTAGTACATACACAATAAAAATGGACAGATGATACATATAATGTGTGGGTGTGACAGTTTCTGGCTTTATTTTTGTGTCTTTGTTTTTGTGTTTGCGAGGACAAGCCCAGCTTTTCTCTCTCATATATTAGTGCTCTTTTACGTCGAGAGAGAGAGAGAGAGAGAGAGAGAGAGAGAGAGAGAGAGAGAGAGTGTGTGTGTTTTGAGCATGCTAATTTTAATGTGTGTTTGTGTTTTCCATTTCGACTCCCTCTGGAAATATTTGCATGTCTGTGAGAGGCTGTAAAGTTGCAGACAGAACGGTTCTTATAGAGCAGCTCAAACAGACACGCACACACACTTGTTGTCTCTCTCTGCAGTTCACACTCACATGCACACAACACTTTACAGGCAAACGCAGGAATGATTTGAACACAATTTTTCTAATTTACATCATGTTTGCGTCCCCCCCCCCCATTGCTCTATCTCTGTCATAACACACACACACGCACACGCTCTCGGTGAGGTTAGCCAGGCTGAAGAGAGGGTCTGTGTTAGACATTCCGGGAATAGAGTGTCCATGTTTTCCCTGCTTCCTCGGGAACCGGCCTGCAACCAACACACCATCAGAACATCATCCTGTTTACCTGCAGTGTGTGTGTTTGTGTGCTTGATGCAGTGATATGAGAAAACCGACTGATTTACTTCAGTAATAAAGAAACACTCCACTTTTTGTGGGGAAATATGTGCATTTTTTTACTCCTGTAGAGATAAACAGTTGAGTTTTACCATTTGTGAATCTATTCAGCTGATCTCCGAGTCTGGCAGGAGCACTTTTAGCTTAGCTTAGCATAAATCATTGAATCAGATTAGACCGTTAGCATCTCACTGAACAGCCGATACACTTATCGGCCACTTTATTAGGTACACCTTACTAGTACCAGGTTGGACCCCCTTTTTGCCTTCAGAACTGCCTTAATCTTTCATGGCGTAGATTCAACACAATACTGGAAATATTCCTCAGAGATTTTGCTCCATATTGACATGATAGCATCACGCAGTTGCTGCAGATTTGTCGGCTGCACATCCATGATGCGAATCTCTCATTCCACCACATCCCAAAAGTGTTCATTGGATTGAGATATGGTGACTGTGGAGGCCATTTGGGTACAGTGAACTCATTGTCATGTTCAAGAAACCAGTCTGAGGTGATTCACGCTTGACATGATGCGTTATTCTGCTGGAAGTAGCCATCAGAAGATGAGTACACTGTGGTCATAAAGGGATGGACATGGTCAGCAACAATACTCAGGTAGGCTGTGGTGTTGACACGATGCTCAATTGGTACTAATGGGCCTAAAGTGTGCCAAGAAAACACCATTAGAAACACCATTACACCACCACCACCAGCCTGAACCGTTGAAACAAGGCAGATTGGATTTATGCTTTTATGTTGTTGACTTCAAATTCCGACCCAACCATCTGAATGTGGCAGCAGAAATCGACACTCATCAGACCAGCTTAGCTGACAGGAGTGGCACCCAAAGTGGTTTTCTGCTGCTGTAGCTCATCTGCCTCAAGGTTGGACGTGTTGTCTGTTCAGAGATGCTCTTCTGCAGACCTCAGTTGTAACGAGTGGTTATTTGACTTACTGTTGCCTTTATATCAGCTGGAACCAGTCTGGCCATTCTCCTCTGACCTCTGGCATCAACAAGGCATTTTCGCCCACAGAACTGCCGCTCACTGGATATTTTCTCTTTCTCAGACCATTCTCTATAAACCCTAGAGATGGTTGTGCATTAAAATCCCTGTAGATCAGCAGTTTCTGAAATGCAATACGTTCAAAGTCACTTAAATCCCCTTTCTTCCCCATTCTGATGCTCAGTTTGAACTGCAGCAGATCGTCTTGACCATGTCTACATGCCTAAATGCATTGAGTTGCTGCCATGTGATTGGATGATTAGACATTTGTGTTAACCAGCAGTTGGACATGTGTACCTAATAAATTGGCCGGTGAGTGTAATTATGTTAAGCAGTGCTGACAGCAGAGTTCCTTTATTATTACGCCATTATAAGAGTGTAGCTCCTAGACATACCAGTCTAGAAAATAACAACTTTTTATTTTCTGTCAGTCTTAGTACATGACGAATCTACAGAAGAGTCAAACCTTTAATAGGAAAATTATTAGAATGCTGATTCTTTTTCAGAACTCTGCAATTATCAGATAAAAAAGAAAACGAAAAAGTCATGCTAATGGTCTAATCTGATCCAATGATTTATGCTAAGCTAAGCTAAAAGTGTTCCTGCCAGACGCAGAGATCAGCTGAATGGATTCAAAAATTGTAAAACTGCATTGTTGTAATTTAGGAGCAGATAAAATGAGCATATTTCCAAAAGAGTGGAGTCTTTCTTTAATGTTGTGGTACAGTAGCAGCTATTGCATTTGCAAACATCAGTTACTCATACCTGTCAACATTGGTAAAAATAGACGCCAGTACAGACATGTTCACATATTATTAAGTGTATTTGTCAACACAAACAACATCCTTGCAACTACATAGCAACGCTCTTCATTCCACCCAGAATACCCTAGTAACCAGTGCTTGAAAGTGATTTGAAGTGCACTGCGAAGTGATTTGAAGCGCGTCACATTTTGATATGCATCTGTTGTTGTTTTCATTTCTGCAGGTTGGAGGGAGGTGGATGGTCTTCCCCCCCGCCAGCAGGGTCTGAAAGAGGCGTTAGAGCAGCTCCTGGGGCAAATTAAAGGGGCGCACCGTCACTGCGCATGCCACGGTAAACACTCACTTACTGAATGAAACACCTCCTCATTCACGCCGAGCCGCAGCCACCGCGACCACAAACATTTAAGCGCTTTTTAAACAAATGTGGAGTTAATATTTCAGAGGGGCTGAGCCGGTCTCCAGGGGGCGACTCCGGGGGTCTTGTTTGTTGTTTTTAGGGCATCAGGGCTGAGGATTTATTTTAGTGTGACTTAACGGGGATAAATCTGAAACACACTCACACACTCTATGAGGAAATCACCGCCTGCTCTGAACACTGATCATTAAACTCTAATTAAAGTATAAAAGGGCCTTCAGACTCACAATCTTCACTCTGTTCACACTGCTCAGAGTGATCTATGAGGCTCTTTTGTTTTTCCAAGCCGACACACACCAACACACACAGCATAATGGCTAATTTTAGGTATTGGGCTTGGTTAAAACAAGATACTACACTAAAAATGTACTGAAAAATAGTGTAATGTTATGATGGTACATCGGATAACATGCAGTAGCAATAAGATTTTTATGTGGTAGTTTTATTTACTATAAGCTAAAAGCTATAAACCTTTTTTGGCATTAAACAACTGCTATCAGGATTTACTATTACTAAATATAGCTGAAATATGCATTTATAGAGGTTTTCTGTGAAATATGTGGGGGGCAGTATTTAAATGAATCACACATCATGAATAATTAAGGTTTGCAGTAGTCAGCTGACAATATTTAATGCTCATAAAAACAACTCTTCTTCTCACCTATTTGGCTGCTTGTGTTAGTAGTTTTCACTTTCATCGTCTCTTTTATGGGATTGCACTCATGTTTATTTGCTCTGTGTAGTATTGCATATTTGCTGTTATCCAAAAATATCATCCTCTCTATTATAATGCAGTAATGAAAATTAGGGTATAGGGCTATGCAATATGTGAGAGCATGCTAAATGTTATGTTCCCTATGCAATACAATTATAGCCAACACATATTTCATATCTAACATATATTTCACCTTCACAGAAAACATTGCATCACTGCAACTTCATGTTTTGCTGTTGCAATTAAATAAATAAGGCATTTTAACAACATAAACAAGCAAAAATAAATAAATAATCACCACTTTGCTCCTTTAACGTAGTTTGGTCTACCTGAAAACATCAAGAACAATCAGGAAAGCAAGAAACACTTCTTATCTGTCTTATTGCATTCTTAACATGGCTTGATTTCTTGGTCATTTCAGTATGCATACTTAAATTGTTACAGATGTTTGGACAAGAAATGCAACATGTCCATCTGCTTGTTTTCAGAGATGTGTTGTTGAAACTACATTGCCTGATGTAGTGCTAAAGAGTCTTTGTATGTAAAACAAAAGATACTTTTGTTTTAAATTACTCATTTGTCACAAACCATTATGATATGTATATTGCGATATGTGCATTTGCGATATATCAGCATATTACAAATGCACATATTTTGATATATTGCTATTGATATTTATATAGTGATTTGTGATATTTCAGTAATTTCAGTACATCACAAATTATCGAAATCTTTTCATATATCAACATTTCAAAATATTACAAATGCGCATATGTGATTTTCAATAATTTTGAAATACTGCTATTGATATGTATATTGCAATTCATGAAATTTCAATAATTTCTATATATTACAATGTATTGAAATATCACAAATGCACATATTGTGTAATGAATGTATAATGTATAAATTTGATACATTGCAAATTATTGAAATATCGTAAATGCACTTATTGACATATACAATATGCAGATTTGCAATATTTCAATAATTTGCGATATATAGAATTATTGCAAATGCACGTTATATTTCAATAATTTTGAAATACTGCTGTTGATATCTACAGTATATTGCAATTCGCGTTATTTCCATAATTTCGATATATTACAAAGTATTGAAATATCGCAAATGAACATTATTTTGTGTAATGTATGTATAGTGTATAATTTTGATACATTGCAACTTATTGTAATATCGCAAATGTGCATATTGACATGTACAATATGCATGTTTATATTTCAATATTTTGTGATACTGTATATCAAATTATTGCACATGCACGTTATCGATAATTTTGATATATTGATTGATTATAAATTGCTTTTAATATGAATATTCTGATTTGTGCATTTGCAGTATTTTGATAATTTTGATATATTGTGAATTATTATTTTTTGCTCATTTGTGCTATTTCTACAATTTGCGATATACTGAAATATCGCAAATGCACATTATATTTCAATAATTTTGATATATTGCTATTGATATGTATATTGTGATTTGTGCATTTGCAATATTTCGATAATTTTGATATATCACAAAGTATTAAAATATTGCAAATGCTCGTATTTTTGTATAATGTATGCATAAGGTATCATTTCTATACATTGCAAATTATTAAAATATCACAAATGTGCATATGTGATTTCCGATAATATTGCGTTTTGCACATTTGCGATAGATTTCAATAATTTCGATATATTGCAAAGTATTGACATTTTGCAAATGCACATATTGCGATATATGATATGTGCATTTGAGATATTTCAATAATTTACAATATATCAAAATATTGCAAATGTGCATATGGTATTATTTTAATATATTGCTATTGATATGAATATTGTGATTAGCGATATTTCAATATTTTTGATTCATCACAAAGTTTCGAAACGTCACAAATGCATATATTTTTTGTATAATGAATGTATAATGTATAAATTCGATACATCGCAAATTATTGCAATATCGCAAATGCGCATATTGCAGATTTGTGATATTTTAATAATTTGCGATATATAGAATTATTGCAAATGCACGTTATATTCTGATAATTTTGATATATGGATTAATTATAAATTGCTATTGATATGAATATTGTGATTTGCACATTTGCAATATTTTCTAAATTTTGATATATTGCAATATATTGAAATATCGCAAATGCACATATTGACACATATATACGATTTGCTCATTTGTGCTATTTCAATAATTTGCGATATACCGAAAAATCGCATATTGCACATGTTATATTTCGATCATTTTGATATATTGCTATTGATATGTATATTGAGATATGCACATTTGCAATATTCGGATAATGTTGATATATCGCAAAGTTTTAAAATATTGCATATGCGCATATTGACAAACAATATGCGCATTTGTGATATTTTAATCATTTGCGAGTTATTGAAATATCGCAAATGTGCATATGTGATTTTTGCTAATTTTGATATACTGCTATTGCTATGTATATTGCGTTTTGCACATTTGCAATAGATTCCAATAATTCTGATATATCGCAAAGTATTGAACATTTGCAAATGCATATATCGTGATATATAATATGTGCAGTTTTTATATTTTTATAATTTACGATATATCGAAATATCGCAAATGTGCATATGGGATCATTTTAATATATTGCTGTTGATATGTATATTGCAATTTGCGCATTTGTGATATTTCAGTATTTTTGATTGATCACAAAGTATTGAAATATCACAAATGCAGTTTTTTATATGATATATGTATAATGTATAATTTTGATACATTGCAAATTATCGAAATTTTGCAAATGCTCATATTGACATATAAAATCTGCACATTTGTAATATTTCAACCATTTGTCATATATCAAAATATCACAAATGCACATGCGATATTTCGATAATTTTAATATATTGCAAATTATTGAAATTTCGCAAATTTTACAATAAATGGTATGTGAGATTATTTGAGATACTTTGATAACTTACGATATATTGAAATATCACCATATTTCCGTATGCAATTTCAGTAATTTGCATAAATCGCTAATATGTATATTGAGATTTGTGCATTATTAAAACATTTGTCATTATCGATGTATCGCAAATGCACATATGCAATATTTTATTATTTTGCGGTATATAGTAATTTTGTTATATTGCTATTGATATGTATATTGAGATTTGCACATTATCAAAACATTTGTCATTATCAAAATATCACAAATGCACATATGCAATATTTCGTTAATTTGCAATATATCAAAATATTGCAAAATCACATATACGATAATTCTATAATTTCAATATATTGTGCAACCCTATTAGTGAGTGTAACACACAACTATACAAAGTATCTAAAGCTTAACAAAAGACTCCTCTGTTTCTCTTGTGTTTCCGTCCTCTCTATGTTTAGAACAAATCAAAGCCCCGTTGAACACCAGAAAACACTCTGTCTCTAAAAGTCTGCGGCATCTCTTCCAGCCCACCAGCAAATTTATCAAAAACCTGAAAAGGTGAGAGAAAACAGCATGAGAGAGTAGCTGTTGCAGTATTGATGCTCACTGCATTCTCCATGACTCCTCTCTCTCTGTTCTGGTCCGCAGAGGTCTTTATCTGGCCTGTATATTTTATAAAGATGAAAACATTCTGGTGACTCCAGAGGATCAGCTGCCGGTTGTGGAGGTGGACGACTCCTTCAGCTGTCACGCTCAGGATTTACTCTGGTTCACAAAGGTAATGAAGTGGATCAATGGAACTTTTGCTGATGCACATGACATAACTCTGTTAAACCTTCTTCCAATAATAAATCAAAGCATTCGTACTCGTCTGCTTTACTGAGCTGCATTGCCTATAGTTTAGTTTTAGTTTGAAGTCATGTTCTGTTTAAAGGTCCCATGAAATTAAAGTCAAGTTTTTTTAGATGTTAGTATCAGTGTTGTTAGTTTTTAGGATAGCTAAAAGCTAGTGGGCCACAAAACAGTGACAAATGGCTCTTTTCCACTGAGTGGTACAGTACAGTACGGGTCGGTACGGGTCACCTTTATCAGGCTTGCGTTTCCACTACCAAGGGTACCCTTTTGGTGGGTGTGGTGTACAACAGAGAGTTTCAGTCGACGTCATTCTCGCTTGAATAAATGTCTACAGTAAAGCTGTTCAGGTCGTTTGCAAATCATATGAGAAGCACTTCTCACAAAACAGATGCTTTAAACACATAAATACTTGTGTATAAATGTTTATTACTAACTTTTCTATGAACATAATTTGATTATAACTGCAGATCAATTACAGTGCGAAATAGCCTACTGTAACGTCTGAGATTATATAAAATAAATAAATAACTGCAACATATATGAACACATACAGACCATAACAGTCTCCGATATGTTACCTTTTTTGTCCTTTTCTTTTCTGAACGGATCAGATGTCACTTCAATAATCACACACACGTTATTATCATCAGCTCAAGAAGTTCGTTATATCAAATACAGACGCGATCGCGAGCTCCTTTGGAGAAAGCAAAAACTGCTCGCACTTTTAGACTGCCTCGTAAAACAACAACAGGACACTGCAGATTTTGTTCTTCTTGGCTTTGTGGCTGTTCATTAAGACAATGACAAGGTTTGTTTGAGCTTGGGTCATCCATGGCTCGTTATTATATGCATATAGTATTTCCATGTAATGTCTCGGCTGTGTATTTAAAAAAACATGGCGGTTCTATTGTTTTCATTCTTGCTAGCTCCACGAGATTGTGACGTATCTCTGTAACCTGTCAGTGTTCAGCTGCTTGTGTAGCTCCACCTTTTGGTACCCTTTCTCGTGTTTGGTACCCTTTTAAAAGGGTGCCAAAAAAGTGGTACGGTTTAGTTCGGTACTCTTTTTGACAGTGGAAATAACCTTAAAAGCGTACCGGACCATATTGTACCACTCAGTGGAAACAGGCCAAAAATTTGCATTTAGAAGATATAAAACTGAAATAAACATGTAAAGCTTGTAGTTTGTCACTTCTGCCTAAATGGACCAACGGTTTTATTCACATCACCTCATACTTTAATCTATCATCAAATAGTTACCAATCAAATTCTCTCCAGTGTCTGACATGCCCCGCCCCTTTCAAGATGTTTCTTATTTGCTTTTCATTTGATGCGATTGAGCTCAACCACTCTCACTGGCCGAGTTGTGATAAAGCCAAAGACTATTGGCTGTTTTTTTAAGGGATGGGGCTACTACATGTCCCGCCCTCTCATAGAATAAAAATGCACATTTCAAAGCAATTTAGGGGAGCTTAAGTTCTGAATGCTGTCTTCATGGTTGTGTGTGTGTGTGTGTGTGTGTGTGTGTGTGTGTGTGTGTGTGTGT
>CAIGQZ010032287.1:3238488-3251004 GCA_903798205.1 Danio tinwini
GCTATAATATTATTTACAAACTGTATTATTAACTATAGTGAACTGATCAATTCGGAAGTAGGCTATACTGTAGTTTTTACTTAAGCAAATTGTGGTGTATTGTAATATAATGTACTGTCTATAGCTGTCGAAACTAGAACAGCATTGGGTTATTTATATTTCTGGTTATTGTATTGCAATGGTAATCATAAAATTAGAACAAGAGATTTATTCAAGTACTTTACTATAGTATGGTTCAAAAACACTATAGTATTTACTATAAATTACTATAGTATTTTATAACATGAACATTCTCTTCAATCTAATTTAATGAATATGTTTCACAAAACAGTTTTCAAACCACTCTGACACAAGGGCAAGAATTAGACTTGATGTTTGTTTACAGTACAATATTATTGTTCAATGGCAGAATATATTTTTAATTTAATTTTCAATTTGTATTCAAATTACTATTTGTTTTAATTGAGATTTTTGCAATTACAGGGATAATTTTAGACACAAACAATATTATCTCATCTCATCTCATCTCATGTCATTTTCGTCCGCTTTTCCGGGGCCGGGTCGTGGGGGCAGCAGTCTTAGGAGAGAACTCCAGACTTCCCTCTCCCCGGACACTTCCTCCTGCTCCTCCTCATTCTCAGGCCAGCCGAGAGACATAGTCCCTCCAGCGTGTCCTGGGTTGTCCCCGAGGCCTCCTCCCGGTGGGATATGCCTGGAACAACTCCCTAGGTAGGTTTCCAGGAGGCATCAGGAACAGATGCCTGAGCCACCTCAGCTGACTTCTCTCGATGTGGAGGAGCAGCGGCTCTACTCCGAGCTCCTCCCGACTGTCAGAGCTCCTCACCCTATCCATAAGAGTGCGCTCTGCCACCCTGTGAAGGAAACTCATTTCAGCTGCTTATATCCGAGATCTTGTCCTTTCAGTCATGATCCAAAGCTCATGACCATAGGTGAGAGTAGGAACATAGATTGACCGGTAAATCGAGAGCTTTGCCTTTCAGCCCAGCTCCTTCTTTACCACAACGGACCGATACATCGACCGCATTACTGCTGCCGCTGCTCCAATCCGCCTGTCAATCTCACGTTCCATCAGTCCCTCACTCGTAAACAAAACCCCAAGTTACTTGAACTCCTCCACCTGGGGTAAGGACTTTCCTCCAACCTGGAGATGGCAAACCACCTTTTTCCTGTGGAGCACTATGGCCTTGGACTTGGAGGTGCTGATTCTCATCCCAGCAGCATCAGACTTGGCAGCAAACCGCCCCAGTGCATGCTGAAGGTCCATGTTCGATAAAGCCAACAGAACAACATTGTCTGCGAATAACAGATGAAACCCTGTGGTCCCCGAACTGAATAACCATTCATTCATTTTCTTTTCGGCTTAGTCCCTTTATTAATCTGGGGTTGCCACAGCGGAATGAACCACCAACTTATCCAGCACATGTTCTACGCAGCGGATGCCCTTCCAGCTGCAACCCATCTCTGGGAAACATTCATACACACTCATTCACAACGGACAATTTTTAGCCTACCCAATTCACCTGTACCGCATGGGTTTGGACTGTGGGGGAAACCGAAGCACCCGGAGGAAACCCACACAAACGCAGGGAGAACATGCAAACTCCACACAGAAACGCCAACTGATCCAGCCTGGGCTCGAACCAGCGACTTTCTTGCTGTGAGGCGTCAGCACTACCTACTGCGCCACTGCGTCGCCACCGAATAACCAAATAATATTAAATAGAACAAAACAACAGTACACAATACAGGACAGACACCAAAAAGGCAAGAATATAAACAAATTAGTATTAATAAGAGAAATGGCTGTAATACTGCTATTACAACAGAAGACAATGAATAATAGATAGGATATAGATAAAAAAAATACATAACAGTCAAGAAAGAAGAATCAAGGACAAATGTAAACAACATTCAGATATAATGAGAGAACCATAATTTCACACTCATGTTTTTACACATCTTTTTTTTAATCATTTGACAATGTATTTTGAACATTAGTATGACCACACTGTAAACAAAAATCAGTAATTTTACGGTTTATTTCCGGCAGCTGAGGTGCCCGAATGTTACGTTTACAAACATCCATGAATGACATGTAAATGCATCAGCTTTCACAGCGTAATACTCACTACTTACTACTCTTGAGTACATTTGAAAGGTCTGCTTTTACTACTACTTTGAGTAATATTTACAACAGATACATTTACTCTACTTGCACTACATTTTTAGGCAAGTAATGGTACTTGAGTATGATTTTTTTTAGTGCTCTTTCCACCACTGCCAATATGACATGCAGCATCTTATATCACACGTGTTAGTCAGTAGGGGGCAGTGCTATCTGTTAAATGTTTTCTCCATGACCAGTACATGATTTATGTATGAGTGCATTAAACGCAGCCTTGTTAACATTCTAGCAGGTACTTAAATGACAAGTAAACACAAACCGACACTATAATGCAGACAGAAAACAGAAAGTCTCCTACCAGTGATGCGGAGGGGAAACAGTCACCATGACAGCCAGCAAACTCGAGAAATCCAGAGCAGATTCAGCATTTTGTCCATTGATGGGATGTTTGAGTCAGAGCTCGATGATGAGAATCTAAAAGCAAGTGAGTAAAAAAGCGGAGATTCCTGCAGGATGAATGAAGGAAGCATCAATTACTCAAAGGTGATTTCCATAAAAGAGGAACGCTTTGTTTTAAAACGCAAGAAAAAATCATAATGTGATGCTATTTTCCAACGCATTTATAGAGTGTGCATGAGCATAAACATAACTGAAGATAAAAATTAAACACTTCACAATATATAGTAATCAGATTTGGCTGGATAAAACGTAATATGCAGACATTTATCATTAATTCCATTTGCGGACACTATTCAGTAAGCTTTAGTTTTGAAAGGTCTCCTTTTCTCGACAAAGCTGCATTTACTTGACCTAAAATAGCCTGTTTTTGTTATATTTGAGCATTTATTTATAATATTTTGTCTGTGATTCAAAGCTGAAATTACCTAAAAATGAAGTTATCCTGGGCGCCATAGTGGTGCAGTGGGTAGCACGATGGCCTCACAGCAAGAAGGTAGCTGGTTCGAGTCCTGGCTGGGTCAGTTAGCATTTCTGTGTGGAGATTGCATGTTCTCCCCGTGTTGGAATGGGTTTCCTCCAGGTGCTCCGGTTTACCCCATAGTCCAAACATATGCAGTATCAGGGTTTCTGCAGGTTTCACCAAGTCAAACTTAAGACTTTTTAAGACCTATTAAAGACGATGAAGAATGTAATTTCAGACTTATATAGGGAGAAATGCTAAGTATTTATTTTAAGGGTCTAACAGAAAAGAAAATGTACTTGTCCCATCAAAAAATAATTTTAATTAGATATTTCATAGCCACATACTTTATATGTGTCAAAACAAGCAGACCATAGTTCACTGTAAAAAAAATAAATTGAGTTAACTTAAAATTTTAAAGCAACCAGCTGCAAATAAATGTTGAGTTTATTAAACTTCAGTGGTTAAAGTTTTGCCAAATATTTTTTTAAGTTGACCTAAAAGGCTGATTTAAGTCAAGTCAATACTTTATGGAATAATTTGGCACAACTTAAAACATTGAAGCTTAATAAACTCAAAATGTCTTTGCAGCCGGTTGCTTTAAAATTTTAAGTTAACTCAACTTTTTATTTTTTTGAAAATATGGAGAAATAAAAATGTAAAGTCTCCTCAAATGAATATTTTACTTTCATTGAACAAACAGTTCCAAACATGCAGTTGAATCAGTTTTATAAGTAAATTCAACTCAAAAATATGTCCACCATAACTTACAATTTTAAACTGAGTTAACTATTTGTAAGTTGTATTTTTTACAGTGTTGTATAAATACATTTAAAAAATCATTTTCCAGCACTAAATTTTAGTTATAACAAAAGCTTAGGTTTGCATTTGACATTGGTGGGGACGAGTCAATCAAACTCCAAAGACCAAAGTTGGATTATTATTATTGTTTTTGAATTTTTCTTATTCAAATGGCCAAATTCTGACTGAGGAAAGGTGAATGTGCTGGCCAGTTTGTTATTTGCCTGTAGGCAATTTCTAAAATAAAATGTAATGATAGATGATAATAATTTTGTATTTTAAAAATAAGAATCTTTTTATATTTTTTATTCAAAATTGTCATTATTTATATAACTGTAATATAAAACATACAGTTTAAATGGACATTTGTAAATAAACACTTTAAATAATAGGGTAAGCAATTTGACAAAAATTGTCCTCACTTGTGTGTCACCCAACACACCTTATTATGCTTCTTGTATCTGAAGGCAGCCACAGCCTCTCACATGACAGCAGAGAAAGACGCAGCCAATCAACATGTCCATGTGCGTTTTGGGGGCGGGAGGACCTTTCTGCGTGTCTGGGTTAACGTTGACGCGCGATTTTTAAAAAATGGATTATATTATTGGAGGGGATATTTCATGGTCGGTGGATATTGATGAGGACGCATCCTCTCCGTCCACCCTAAATCTACATCCCTGAGTTATAATATAGTTTTGCTAAAAGTTTTATTGAGGTGCATTGTTGGTGATTGGATGTGTGTTGGATCGATTGAGTAGCTTTACATAAACAAAGGAAAATAAAGACCCGTTTAAAATGATTTAAGACCTACAACACAATATTTAATTCAATTTAAGACTTTTTTTATGGCCTAAAATTTCGTTTTTGAAATTTAAGACATTTTAAGAGTTTTTAAGTCCCTGCAGATACCCTGGGCCCGGTTTTTCAAAAGGTTTAATCCGGATAAAATTGATCCGGATTTAGTAATCCTTTTTTTGCGACCCGTGATCATATAATCCAGCTTACTTTTTGAGCCAGTTTTTCAAAGCAACATTGGATTGGATCAATCTGATCCGGATAGGAACTTTTTAGGATCACTAAATCTGGATAACCAGTGCTCAAACAGGATAGGAAATGTAGAACTATAGAAATTTAAAGAGCAACAAGTAAAATAGCCAGTGTGAGTATAATATAACTTAATTTTTATTTTAAATGAAAACACACATTTAAAAAAAGAAAACAACTAAAAACTAAAAAAAGTTTCAAATATAGATGTATTGAATAAAAAAAATTGCAATAATTTTAGACCCTCATCTGGTGTGAAAAGATCAGTTTGTCTGAGCGTAGCCTTTAGGAGGTGAATCTCAAGTCCGGCCTTGATTTGCTGCAGTTTGGTCAGTTTTTCCTCTGCCAGATGAAGCAGTGCTTCTGCCCTTTCAGTCTCTTTTTGCAATTGTTAAAAGTGATTTCAAAAATAATTTTTTTGGTTATTATGCTAAAAACAAAAATATTTTCCATAGTAATGAGTATCTATATTTTAATTAGTGACAGAATTAAATTGATTGTTTTTTGGTCAATTTTGACAGCTGTTGGGGGATTATTTTATGAGGCCAAACTCTTTCTACTTTGCTGTAGGCCTGTACTGAAAGGCTGAATACGTTAAAGCCTACCTGACGGATAAACAAATACAATTAAAACCTTTGAATAAATATAATCTCTTGTAAGATACTGCTCCAAATAAAGTATTATTTGATACATTTTTAAAGTTTTCATTACATTTTGGGCATGAAATCCATGCTGAATCCACCCTTCTGATGGGATCAGTTTAATCCAGATTTTTTGAATGAAAGTGATCCAAATCTTACAAAAAATGGTCTGAAATACCCAAACTAAAGGTTTGATCCGGATCAAAACCAAGATTGGATTACGTGATGTAATCCGATTATGTAATCCGTTTTTTCTTTTGAAAAACCCATTTTCAAGATTTGATTCAATCCGTTATCCAAAATCCTAGTGGATTACTATTGAAAAACCGGGCCCTGGGTATAGGTGAATTAAGCTAAATTGGCTGTAGTGTATGAGTGTGTGTGTGTGTGTGTGTGTGTGTGTGTGTGTGTGAATAATAGTGTATTGGTGTTTCCCAGTGTTGGGTTGCGGCTGGAGGGGCATTCGCTGCATAAAACATGCTGGAAAAGTTGGCGGTTCATTCCCTGATTAATAAAGGGACTAAGCCGAAAAAAAAGGAATAAATGAATGAAGTTATCCTTTACTTTTTTTGTGTGCGTAATTACAGTCATTAGTTACCACTCAAACCTACATGTCAGGATTTATTCCTTTGCCAATGCCAAACCTTTAAATGTTATTTAATGCTTATTTGATTTTTTCATCCATAAATTCGACTTCTGACTACTAAAGTTCCCTGGACAGTGTAAAATCTCTTCTAAGAAAAGTGCATTAATAAATTTCAAAAAACATAGATGGTGTAGTGCAAGTGAACTATTCTGAAAGGTAAGAGTTCAATCATTTTTTGCTTTGATGAGAAATTCGATCCATATGTTTATCTGTCAATTGGAGAATTATCAGATTAGCATTGTAATGTTGTTGATAAATAGGCATACTGAGGTGCATTATCAGTCCCCTTTGAGGGAATATAGGCATTTTTATGTACTGTATATTGTGTGGTTTGTATATTTTTGTCTGTCTTTTGTACTATTGGACCTAGTGTCTGGAATAAAGAGCATATTTATGCACTGGCGACTTTCTCACAGTCAGCTTGATGGAGCAGCCTTTATTATAGTAAAAATCTCACCAACAGTCTTACCAGTTTTATTTATTTTCAATACATGGCTTTAAATAAACACTTAAATGCTTTGCCAAAATTATAATAATCTGTTCTCAGAAACGCCAACTGGCCCAGCCGAGGCTCGAATCAGCGACCTTCTTGTTGTGAGGCGACAGCACTACCTACTGCGCCACTGCGTCGCCTTCACTTCATATTTCAAAAAGAGAAGTTTTTTTATTATTAGAAACAAGCAACCCCAGGCCAGGCTAAAAATGTAATGCAAAACTAACACATATAGTTACTTCATTAATAATAATAAAAAAGGTAGTGCACGATTGTAATATATCACTTATAAAATGAACTTTTTCCATCTGTGATACTGTGAGGTGATATTATGAGAAATGGCATAAATACTCATACACTTTAAATATGCTGGGTTGTTTTAACCCAAATTTAAGTCGAAAATGAACAAAATAAACCATATGATTAAACATGAATGTGTCATTTATCTTTTTATGTGTTAAGTTTTTCCATATTTGACCAACACTGGGTGAAAACAACCCAGCATTTATTTAAACTGTATGAACATTTATTTCTGATCAGCAAAGTAGACATTTCAATATGAACGTATCATCCTTCAACTCATTCCCTCAGCTGAAACAAAAATTTGATCTTTTACCATCACATTTGTTTAGATATCTACAGCTGAGAAACTATGTCCGTACATCCATCTCCCACTTTGAACTATTAGCAGATGAACATGATGTATATAAATTTATATATAAAAATATACATTTTTAATGATCAGTTTGACATATCTACCTTGTATTTGAAAGATTCCTGGGAGAAAATTACCAATGAGGACTGGGAAAAGTCTATTAAGGTCATAAATACATGTTCTATTGACTCAAGACATCAACTAATCCAATACAAAGTAGTACATCGGCTTCATTATTCTAAGGTTAAGCTTAATAAATTCTACCTCTCCATCTCCTCTAAATGTAACTCTACCCCTCCATCTTCTCTAAATGTAACAAATGTGAATCTGAGGAAGGCTCTCTAGGACATCTTTTTTGGTCATGCCCAAAAGTTTTGGAGCGAAATTTTCAACTTCTACTCTGAGGCTTATTCTTGTGAGCTCGCTCCTGATCCAGCAATTGCTGTTTTTGGTTGGTCTGGCTCAATTCATTGGTTCAGTCATCAATTAAAAAATTCTTTGTTTATGAAAAAAGGCATCAAAATCACTTTAAAATTCTGGCTTTCAGAATTCTCTAGCACTTTACATATCGAGAGACTAAGACACAATCTTTCTGATAACATTGCTGGCTTTGAAGCCACCTGGAAACCTTTTTTTAATTATTTGTCAAATGCCCAGGATAACAGTCTAAAGGTATAACCCTGTCATCGTCTGCAGAAAAAGATCACCATATTGCCTTTGCCCACTGGCCTAGATATACAGTTGAAGTCAGAATTATTAGCCTCCCTGTTTATTTTTTTCCCTATTTCTGTTTAACAGATAGATTTTTTTCAGCACATTTTTAATCATAGTAGTTTTAATAACTCATAATAACTCATTTATTTTATCTTTGCCATGATGACAGTAAATAATATTTGACTTGATATATTTCAAGACACTTCTATCCATCTTAAAGTGACATTTAAAGGCTTAACTAGGTTAATTAGGTTAACTAGGCAGGTTAGGGTAATTAGGCAAGTTATTATATAATGATGGTTTGTTCTGTAGACTATCGGAAAAAAATAGCTTAAAGAGGCTAATAATATTGACCTTAAAATGCTATACAAATTTTTAAATCTGTTTTTAATTTAGCCGACATAAAACAAATAAGACTTTCTCCAGAAGAAAAAATATTATCAGACATACTGTGAAAATTTCCTTGCTCTGTTAAACATCCTTTGGGAAATATTTACAAATAAAATTCAAAGGGGGGTGAATAATTCTGATTAATTCTCCAACTGTATATGTGTAACATTGTTGATGCATGTATAATACTGGAGGAACTGATGTAATAATGGTTTAAAAGCTTATTTTTTCTGTCTTTTTTGTTTGCTTTTTCTTTTTGGTCTTTATAATTGTTGTTGCTTTTTGTATTGCTTTAAGAAAATAAAAATATAATATTAAAAAAAGAAACATCCTTCACCTCTCACACTAGTTGATGCGTGACCTTCCCAGTTCTTACCTTGTACCCCCTCTCCTGGACAGATGTGGAAAGAAAGAGACCAGCATAAGCATCATCTGGCTCATACAACAGCCCCATCCCCATGACTGATTTATTAAAGCAAATAATGAAGAAGAATAGCATTTGGACTCACAAGCAACTATTAAACGGAAGCAGATTTTGAGACTCGCACACATGCATATACTAAGTCACACACACACACACACACCGAGAGAGAGAGAGAGAGAGAGAGAGAGAGAGAGAGAGAGAGAGAGAGAGAGAGAGAGAGAGAGAGAGAGAGAGAGAGAGAGAGACATCATGAGTTAAGGCAACTGTTGGTGGTCCCAAAGCGCAGTGTGAATGTCACCCACAAGACTAATGGAAACATCTCCCACACACACACACACACACACACACACAGGTTTGTCTTTATGAATTGTGGGGACATTCCGTAGCTTTCCATATTGCTTTCCATATTTTCAATTGGCCTACCCTAACAGGAAACTTTTAAAGATGAGAACAAATCATTCTGTGTGATATTTAAGCATTTTGAATAATGGGAAAATGAGCAATGTCCTCATATTCCACCATCTCCATGCAATTCCCATATCATTATATTGCGCGCACACACACACACACACACACACACACACACACACACACACACACACACACACACACACACATGCAAATTCCACACAGAAATGCCAACTGACCCAGCCAGGACTTAAACCAGCAACTTTCTTGCTGTGAGGCGATCGTGCTAATCATTGAGCTAAGCACTGCACATTACATAAACAATATAATAGTTTTATGTATAGTATATAGTGCATAGTAATATTATGTAATACACAAATACATACATAAAAAACAATTAGAACTTCAATAAATATATACAAATAAGAAAAAGCCTAATAAAATTATAAAACAAATTGTGAAAATAGAAAGAACAACAATAGTATGATAATAATAATAAACAAATAGTAATAAATATTATATATATATATATATATATATATATATAAAGAGTTTAGATGTAAAAACCTCTGAAATTTTCTTATAAATAAACATAATTTTCTGTGTATGTTCAGTCATTTCACTTTTACGAAATAGAATAAGTCCTTCTCATGGTCTTTAAAGTGAAATAATTCAACATAAACACAGGATGTTGGGAAAAAATTTTATTTTCTATGGAAATATTTATTAAAAAAATGTAATAAAACAAATACAGTGCTCAGCATAAATTAGTTTAGGGAAAATATATATTTTTAAATTAACAATTCAAGAGTTCCCACTTAGATATGCTTAGCGTTTATAGCAGGTTTGGCATGCTGTCCCGGGAGAGAACCCTGAGCTCGGAGATACTTAAGCCCATGCCGATGTTAGATTAGTTCCAGTTTTGGCTTTAGTTCTGACTAATCTAATATACACTCACCAGCCACTTTATTAGGTACACCTTACTAGCACCGGGTTGGACCCCCTTTTGCCATCAGAACTGCCTTAATCCTTTGTGGCGTAGATTTAACAAGGTACTGGAAATATTCCTCAGAGATTTTGCTCCATATTGACATAATAGCATCACACAGTTGCTGCAGATTTGTCGGCTGCACATCTATGATGCCAATCTCCCGTTCCACCACATCCTAAAAGTGCTCTATTGGATTTAGAGCTGGGGACTGTGGAGGCAATTTAAGTACAGTGAACTCATTGTCATGTTCTAGAAACCAGTTTGAGATGATTCATGCTTTATGACATGGTGCGTTATCCTGCTGGAAGAAGCCATCAGAAGATGGGTACACTGTGGTCATAAAGGGATGGACATGGTCAGCAACAATACTCAGGTAGGCTGTGGTGTTGACACGATGCTCAATTGGTACTAATGGGCCCAAAGTGTGCCAAGAAAATATCCCCCACACCATTACACCACCACCACCAGCCTGAACCGTTGATACAAGGCAGGATGGATTCATGCTTTCATGTTGTTGATGCCAAATTCTGACCCGACCATCTGAATGTGGCAGCAGAAATCGAGACTTATCAGAGCAGGCAACATCAACACCAACAACCATGCCACGTTCAAAGTTACTTCTTTCACATCTTTCTTCCCCATTCTGATGCTCGGTTTGAACTGCAGCAAATCGCCTTGACCATGTCTACATGCCTAAATGCATTGAGTTGCTTTGTGATTGGCTGATTGAAAATTTGCGTTTATAAGCAGTTGGACGGGTGTACCTAATAAAGTGTCCAGTGAGTGTATATGCACAAATATATTAAAGCATCCTGTAAAAATATTGGTTTTAAAAAGGATCTGTACTCATTTGTGCTCAGCACTTTATCTAGCTCTCTCTCTCTCTCGCTCTCCACTATTACACACACACACACACACACACACACACACACACACACACACACACACACACACACACACACACACACACACACACACTCTCTCTCTCTCCTGTGAGTAAAACGGATCATCCTGAAAGCTTCATAAGCATGTGTGAAGTGTTTGTGGTGAGTTATTGGAGGCTGCTTCTGTCTCTTTTATTCCTTGACCTCTCACACACTCTGACACACACACGCACACTCATCAGAGGAAAACACTGGATGGTGCCATAAATACCACAGGAATGTTTAGCAGCTTACACATGGCTGAGAAACGCACACACACTTGAACACACAAACACATGCACACTATTCATTGACTTTATTTTGTGGCACATTACTGAAAATACAATTGGATTTCGCCGCAGTGAGCGATCCTAAATCTTTTGAGTCTCCCTGGAACCAGCAGCGGGAGTCTGTGTTTGCAGCATTGAGCATTAAAACCATCGCAGACGTTTTTTTATTGTGTTGCAGCCCTGAAAGCATGATGCGTTTTTCCCACTCATTATCTCTACAGATCTACTGTAGGAGAAAAACAGCAAGTGGAGTGTAAGTCAGATCCACAGATGTTTAGATGGAGTGGGTTTTGCTCTGAAACTCTCCAGGACGTTAACCCTCTGGTCTGTAGCCACTTGACTGTGGTTTTGGCTGTATGTTTTGGTTTACTGTTGTGTTGAAAGGCGAATCATCCTCCAGCTCCCACCGCTCGGCACGTTTTCCTCCAGCATATTCCATCACTTTCTTGAAAGGTCTCATGAAGTGCTTTAAAATGTGCATTTTTTTGTTGTATGTTTTACGTAATCTCAACTAAAGCCGAAGTCACACTAGAGTTTAAGCTTGCGAAATTCTGTCGTACGGCGCTGCGAAAAGAGGCGGGATAAAACCAGATGAATAGACATTTAAAAAGCGAGCGATTGCTCCATGTTTTAAATTTCTGTTCAGAAAGGTCATGTTTTGATTTTCTTGTCGGCTTAGTCCCTTTATTAATCTGGGGTCGCCACAGCGGAATGAACGGCCAACTTATCCAGCATGATTTTACGCAGCGGATGCCCTTCCAGCCGCAACCCATCTCTGGGAAACATCCACACACTCTTTCACACTCATACACTACGGACAATTTAGCCTACCCAATTCACCTGTACGGCATGTCTTTGGACTGTGGGGGAAACTGGAGCACCCGGAGAAAACCCACGCGAACGCAGGGAGAACATGCAAGTGTAACAGAGGCCAGTTAGTTAGTTAGGCCAGTAGAGTTAGTTACAGACGCTAGAGGCCATGGTCTTTAGCCTCCTTGGTAGAGCAACTGACTCCCATGCGGAAGGTCGCC
>CAIGQZ010032287.1:3258746-3275812 GCA_903798205.1 Danio tinwini
CTCTCTCTCTCTCTCTCTCTCTCTCTCTCTCTCTCTCTCTCGTGTGTGTGTGTGTGCGCGCGCGTGTCAGTGTGTTTCTGTCTCATGAACGGAACTGACCGCTGCTCTGTCTGTGAGTTACATTCACCAGCAGACAACAGGACTAAATCACAAGCGATCTGGATATATTGTACGCACATCTGCGCGTGAATGAGCTTTGGCGGGATTCAGAAATTCAGGTGAGTTCCCACACACAGTTCAAGTGTACCTACAGCATGTGTTTTCGTGATAATAAATGGAGATATGTATGGAATGATATATTTATGACGTGCATGTGATTGGTTAGTGGTGTGAACGAGAGCTTTGGCGACTCATAACCAGTTCATCCGACTAATTAGCTACTAATTACGTTGATTTAAAGGGATAGTTCACCTAAAAATGTAAGCTTTTAACATTTACTTTCCCTTGTTCTAAAATCTCTTTTGAGTCTCATTTTTTTCTATTGAACACAAAAGAAGATATTTTGTAGAATGCGAAATAGCCATTGAAATCCACAGTATTTGTTATTTCTACTATTGATATCAATTGTTACAGGATTTTAAGCTTTCTTTAAAATATCTTCTGTGTTCAACAGTAGAAATAAACCCATAAAGGGGTTTATAACCACTTGAGGGAGAGTATATAGTAAGTACATTGTCTTTTTTGGGTGAACTACACCTTTAATGATGTCTTAAAGTTTATTTTTAGCTAATAGTTTCCATTCAAAACATGTTCATTAGTGATTGTTTCTACAGTAAACCAATTATAGAGTGATAATGGCCACTTCAATGGTTAGGAAACGTGTTTACACTTTACTATGAGTGTATTGTGGTCTGATTATAGTAACAATGATTTAAGTAAATGATTTTCAAATGCAATTAATGGCTTCATTTAAAAAGATGCATGCTCTTTATTAATGCAGCACTGAGTGGTGATGGTTTTTAAATTAACCCACTATTAAGGTGTTAATTGAGTGTGATTTTTTTTTAATTGTGAATGATCAGATTATGTTGATTAAAGAGCAATGAGTGCTCTGTGCACTGCTTATACTCTCTAACAGGTGAGCAGTGAGTCAAAACTCTCTCTCCCTCTTTTTTTTGTGCTGGTAATTTAACAGAGCGCTCCAAACTGTGTTTCGTTCCCGGTCTATGAGCGATGCCAAGCAAAGCAACTCTTCACAAGTCTTCCTAGGTATGCGTGACACCATCGAGATTTCTGCTTCCCCTGATGGACGTGGCACACACACGTTTGAGTGTGTGTTTGTGTGGATTCCTGTGATTTTATTGCAGTGAAGCCCCTCTCTGGTTTCCCTGAGGTCACAGATGAACTGCAGAGTTAAACTTTGGGGAAAAACATTTACGCCAGCTCAGTTTACTGATCCTGCCCACTGCCGGCCCTCAAGAAAAAAGGGGGGTAAATAGTCTCAAAGCTGTCAAAACGAAAAACGCTGTGTTTGACAGTAAAGTCAGAGGTGTAGCAGACAAAGAGAGAGAGAGAGAGAGAGATTTGATAACTAAACCGTGTGTCTTGACCTACTTACATTCAACATCTCTGCCAGCGCTGTATATCTAAAGAAATAGTTGACTAGAATTTCGTCATTTACCTCATGTTGTTCCAAATCCATACAGGTTTGTTTTTCGTTCTGTGCAGCACAAAAGATGTTTAGCACAATGTTTATCCTCCTCTCTTCAGTGCATCAGGGATGTAAAAGGATATAAGGGTATTAAAAATACTGTTTTAAACGCAGGCATGGTGTCAGTCTGCAAATACAAGCATACAAGTATCATAAAAAATCTCTCTTCTGAAAAGGACGATGTCAGGAACAGACTGAAATGTAATTAAATGTTCTTATTTTCATGATAAAAGCATGCACTTTTATAAAATGGAACATTTTATACAAATTTAATACTCTTTTCAATGGAAAAAGATGATTGACTATTAAAAAACTCTTAAAAATAAAATGTACAGTGCTCAGCATAATTGAGTGCATCCCATATTGAAAATGAATATTTTTCTCCATTACTCAGTGAATATAGGCAATGTATTTAGGTGCATTTAAACAAAACTGATTTATTAAACTGATATATTTATTACAATAATATTTTAGTCACCAAGCATATTCAGAAATTGAAAGATAAAGCAATGACATTCAAGCAAAATATTGCAAAAAAAAAACCTTACAACCTACACAATTTTTACATTTTTTTGCTTTCTTCTTTTTTAAATTTGTATTTAATATTTTCCTATAACATAAATTTGGCTGTTCTAGTTTTTGGACCGTTATTGTAAGTTATTTTGTTAGATTAGCTCCAGATTTGGCTTCGGTAGTAACTAGTGAAATATGCACAAATATAATATTGTTTAGCTTCCTATTAAAAATATGAATTTAAAAGATAGATCTGTGAGGGTGTACTTACATATGCTGAGCTCTGTAAATAATGCATTTCTATGAAAACCCTTATCGAAGCTTTTTTTTTTTTGCACTTTTTTCTGCATTTGTATATATTTTTCAAGAGTTCATTCTTAGCTGATGATTGATTATAAAGCGTGTTTGGCATGCTGTCCTGGTTGACAGCCCTGAGCTCATAAGATCCTCGAGCCCGGGGCTCCCTCCTGTTTGCAAGGCAGAGGGGAGTTTGAGCTCAGGTAGATCTCGAGAACTCCCCTGCTGTAGTAGCTAATGAACAGATAGTGATTGCTTATAAGAGATAACTTCTTACTAGGAGCATGTCTATGATGCTGATTTAGATTAGTCAATTAACTTAAGTTGCATGTTTTTGGACGGTGGGAGGAAACTGGGGAACCTGAGGGAAACCCACATGAGCATGGGGAGAATGTGTAAACTCCACACAGAAACGTTGGCTGGCTGGGTAAGGACTAGAACCAGTGACGTTCTTGCTGTGAGGCAACAGTGCTAAACACTGGGCCACCGTGCCACCCATCTAGGAAAGGAAGAGGAGTAGGGGTGGAAGGGGAAATTCTTCGAAACGAAGATGGCTGCTATATGGAACCTAGGGTATTTATAGTGGCTTAGGAATCGTCTGATTGGTGAATCATAAATTGAATAATGCGGGGCCGGCTGCAAGCAATCATAAGCACGTGATCCTCTCAAAATTAGTTTATAAATAAACTTCACAAAAGGATTGTTTACTAAAAAATAAAAATTCTCTCACTTTTTTACTCATCTTTAAGTAGTTCATTTATTTTTTAATTTTGAGTTTCCTAAAGGCACGGTGGTGCAGTGGGTAGCACGATCGCCTCACAACAAGATTATGCATTTTTATGCTCATTTTGCACTTTTCTCAAACCTGTTTGAGTTTCTTTTTTTTTGTTGAATATAAAGAAAGATAATTAGAAAAATGTTGGGAACCTGTAACCATTGACTTCCATACTATTTGTTTTGGAAGTCAATGTAAATCAGTAGTTGCAGGTTTCCAACATTTTTCAAATGACCTTCTTTTCAACAACAACAAAAATGAAACTCAAACAGAGTTTTGGGGAAGAATGGCTACATAATGCCAGACTTTTCATTTTTTGCGTGAACTATCCTATTAACTAATTTTATATTGGTTTCTAACATTCTTCAAAACATCTTTTATATAAGGACAGATATTTCTTTTTACGCGAACTATCCCTTTAAAATAATGCTATATCAGTTTCTAACATTCTTCAAAACATCTTTTATATTCAAGAAAAAAAACTCAAACAGAGTTTCAGGAAAGAATGAGTACATAATGACATTTTTTTATTTTTGTGTGAACTATCCCTTTAAATAACACTATATCGGTTTCTAACATTCTTCAAATCATCTTCTTTTGGGTTTATGAAAAAAACCTCAAAGAGTTTCAGTGAAGAATGACTACATAATGACATTTTTTTCTTTTTTGTGTGAACTATCCCTTTAATTAACACAATATCGGTTTCTAACATTCTTCAAAACATCTTTTGTGTTCAAGAAAAAAACAACAACTCAGTTTCAGTGAAGAATGACTACATAATGACAGATGTTTAATTTTTGCATGAACTGTCCCTTTAAATAATGCTAACAACACACTGTGAAAGACGTTTAGTTTTTTTTTTTCGGGAACAAATTGAAAACGTCCAGTACCATCACGCTCCTCACATAAAGCCGTCAGTCGATTCGAGAAGACTTTGGTCAGATGGATTTCTTCACAATATAGTTTGATGTCTGTTCTGGAGTTTGACAGCGCCTGGTCACCATATGCTTTCATTATGTGGAAAGAGCAGATCTGTTCATCCTTTGTGCTCCGCAGAAGGAAAGAAATTCCCATGACACAAGGGTGAATTTTATTTTTAGTCTGACCGTTTCTTTAATTAGCACACATCGTGCTTTTTTGGTCATATGCACTCCATGCATATCGTATGATGTGTGTGTGCCATGTTTTGCTTAGTTTTAGCTGGGTTTTAAGACGTAATTGGCTGTTTTTTTCAGAGCTGGGCAACATTAGAGCAGCGTTTTTTAAACTTCGCTGAAAGGTTTGGATCTGACACAGCCTTGGCTCGGTCCACCTTAGCAGCTAAAGTCAACATGGCCTATATTTCACTCTCCTCCTCTTCCAGCACAGGAAGCTTCATCTGTGTGTGTGTGTGTGTGTGTTGTGTGTGTGTGTTGTGTGTGTGTGTGTGTGTGTGTGTGCACGCATAACACCCTTTATTCTTTTGTTACCAACAAAAAAAGTCCCTCCACCAACTTTTACTTTTTTACTATAAGTTTGTTCTTGTTTCTAGTCCAAATATCTAAACTTTCTTAAAGGACACATATTTTACCCCTTTTACAAGATGTAAGAAAAGCTTTTGGTGTCTCCAGAACGTGTCTGTAAAGTTTCAGCTCAAAATACGCATCAGATTATTTATCATAGCCTCCAGAATCTGCCCATTTTGGTGTCTGAGTACAGTGTAGCTGTTTTTGTAGCTTGTGGCTTTAAATGCAAATGAGCTGCTTCTCCCCGCCCACAGTTCCCACGTGCGTGTCTGCTTCTGCTTTATGTCAGATAAACAGTTGTCAGTGACAGAGACAGACTCGGATGAAGCTGAAATACAGCTCTCTAGTCAAACATAGCAAGTTTATTTGATGTGTTTGTGGGGGAGTTTTTTCAAGCCTTTCTGAAATGATAAGTCCCACACAAATGCTGTTTGCAGCACACACATACACACATATTAGTGTTTACTGACACCATGCGGCCGAGGTGATTTAAGGGGTTAAGAATTACAGTGATTTTACTGTCTTTATTACAAACATGCTCTGTTTTAAAAACGTTTTAAACTTATAAAACTTACAAAAATCACAGAGAGTTGGAACAAATATTTTAATCCAAGTTTATTTTTAAAGAAAATTATCTGTGGACATGTGGTTATGTTATTATAGAGACATGGTGCCTGTCAATCAATAAGTGGGCGGGAAAAACTGCACTCCTGCATCATTCTGCGGTGGGCCTCAAAATCCCTGGGATTTGGATCCTATTTAACGTCGGAAATAAAAAAAAGAGACTTGTTGTGTTTCTATAACTCCAATATGTCTGTGGACACACTATACCTACACACAGTTCTGTCCAAACAGCTTACAAAAGATGATTTTCATCACAGATGCCCTTTAAATCAAGAATCAGATGTTTAAATCAAGAGGTTAAAAAATATATATACAGTATTATTTTTCAGAAATAATAAGTCAAAGTTGTGTGTTTTCTAAAAATTGGGTAAGCAAAAATATTGTTTTCAGTTTCAATTAATTATTAAAAAACAATTGAAACAATATATTTTACTTACTTCATTGGGAGATTTTCTTTTGCATTAAAAAAAAGTCATATTTTAGTTTTGGGGGTCTCCAACAACATGCTGATATGCTTGCAAGGTCAAAAAACACTTTCGTTGTCTTATAATATGCATTTATTTTTACCTAATTATCCCAGCGACTCCCATATGAATTGTTCAGCGATTCATTTGTTCCCAAACCCCTCCTTAGTGCAAAGCTAATCTGCGCTGATTGGCCCAATGACCCAGTCTATTGCAATCGGTCAACTGTGTTCAGTGCGAGACAGACAGAAATGCCCACCACGGCTACAGTATGAAGTAGCAGAACGTATGTGAGAGCCCAATGCAGGAGTGCATTAAAGCAATGCAGTTAAACACCAGCATATTACTCTACTCTTAAACATCACCCCAAGTAATAACAGCGACACACATTCAGTATTAATCCACACAGTGGCAAATGTTGAAATATTTTGAAAATTGGCCGCGCGTGTGAGGAACAGCTGATGGTGGCCATAGCAAAAGCAAACAGCAGAGGATCACTAGTTCAGAAACGCATTTAAATCGGTAAAGGAAGAAGCACGCGGCGCGTTTTAAACGTGGTTATGGACCCGATATGTGAACAGCCCCATACAGATTTAACCTGAGAGATACAGTACAAGCACTGATCTATAATAGATACGTGATTACAAGCCGAAAATCTGAAAAATGACAGGAACAAACACAGCACTAAGTTGGCTATACTGTGGTGTTGTTGTGAAAATGAACTTTAACCCTTTATTCCCCACAGCCGAATCTCCATCTGTCAGTGATCGTCATCTTCGGGTCATGATCAGTCCCGTGATCCCCTGCGCCTCCGCTAGTGTGTGGAGGGAAAGCGCGTTCACATTTTACCAGAACTGGAACTCCATATTTGGTCATGTACCGTATCGACGTTGATGCGATCAAACAAAAGATTCGAACCCAACTCGATTCATTTATTTGACTCTGAGTCGACTATTTCGCTAAAGAATCAATAGTTTTAAACAAAGTGCATTTTCAGATTTAAACCTCAGCTGGATTTTTTCATTCACTTATGCCGAGTTCAGACTGCATGATTTTCAAAGTAGTCGTGTCACAGGTGTTTTCACACTGCATGACTATCTGAGCTTGCGTTCTGTCAGTGCTGTGTTTACACTGTAGGATGGATCGGCGACAGGAGAGTTCACACTGCATGACTTTAAAATAGGAAGAATCACAGACAACTTTGTCTAAACTACGTCTCACAACCAAACAAACATGAGAAGTGACATGGAAACAACGAGAGATCACGTAATATATTTTTCATTATAAACTACATAGTGTAAACAGAAAGCTTTAGCTTTAAAAACTTGTGTTGCTCACCTGGCTTTTGAAGAGAATTATCAATCTCTCCTCAACTTTAGATTTGCTTTTCGACCTGATTGTGATATTGCCCACATGACATGTCAAACAGACACAGTGCTCCTGCCAAATTTACACTAGTTTTTCCTCCATTTCTTGGGTCCAAATCAACTAAAAATGAGCGCTTTTAACTTCTCCCCCAACCTCCCGCTGGCCTGCAGGTACCACACTAGTGGATGCTGCTCTCTCATTGGCTGTAGGTGATCGCCGATGTTATTTTCAATCAGAACACATTTCACACGACATGATTTGCATCGCCGACAGATCCAGATATTTAGCATGCCAAATATCTCACGGGTGTCGGCGACTCATTGGCGATTCTTTCAGATCGTGTCTTTGATAGTTCACACTGTGTGATTGTCACTCGCGTGCACGAGCACTGATTTGCCTGTGATTTCAGGCATTTGTCGCTGATTTCTCAAAACCTGTTGGCGAGTCAAAATCAGGGCTAAAATCATGCAGTCTGAACTCGACATTAGTGCTGTGTTACACACTGCATGGAAGCTCATTTTCAAAAACCCATAATAGGGGCTCTTTAAGGTAAACACACTTAACTTTGACTTACTTTTAATCTTATTTTATTTTTAATAATTTATTAATTTTTTAGATATTTGGTCTAGAAATAAGTTTAGCAATGAATGAGATTAAATGCTTATGGGCGGCACAATTTTTGTGAGTTTTTTGGATCAGCTTAATTGTTTAATGTTTAATCCACTTAAATTTGTACAATTAATTAAGTCAAATTGAAATTAATTAAATTGATTTGTGTTGGGACAACATGAAGCAGGGCCACACGGTGGCTCAGTGGTTAGCACCTCGCCTCACAGCAAGAAGGTCGCTAGTTTGAGTCCCAGCTGAGTCAGTTGGCATTTCTGTGTGGAGTTTGCATGTTCTCTCCGTGTTGGCGTGGGTTTCCGCCGGGTGCTCCGGTTTCCCTCACAGTCCAAACACATGTGCTATAGGGCAATTGATGAACTTAATTGTCCATAGTGTATGAGTGTGTGTGAATGAGTGTGAATGGGTGTTTCCTAGTGCTGGGTTCTGCTGGAAGAGCATCTTCTGTGTAAAGCATATGCTGGAATAGTTGGCGGTTCATTCCACTGTGGCGACCCCTGATAAATAACGAACTAAGCTGAAAGAAAATGAATGAACTGGACTTTCTTGTAAAGTGTTTATAGTCCATATTCAAATCTTCCACAACTTTCCGCCTTCAAGATGAATTTGAACATGTGTATTGCACAAAGTAGAGTAAAGCGTGGGGAATTGCTCATGCTTTTACTGCATGTTTGTGCAAAAAAAAAGGAGCTTAGATTTAAAAATATTTAGATCTTGCAAATGGGCAGTGTGAGCACTCTGAGAGTCCTGCATTTCTCCTCAAGTGTGTGTGTTTTGTGTGTCTGTTTATGCATGTGATTTTAAGCATGTCAAGAGGTCAGGGGTCATAAAATAGCAGGTGACGGCTGTAAAAGAGTAATTGTGGGAGTGTGTGTGCTTGATGTTATTCTGTGCTATGCAGCTCCTGTGCTGTAACTTTTGGGGTGTGCCTAAAAACACACACACACACACACACACACACACACACACACACACACATGCACATGCACATACTCAAGAGTGTGTCCAGTCAAGAATGGTGTTAAATGATTCAATCTGTTGAATCTATGGTACCTTATGACTTTCTACATGTGTGTGTGAGCGTGTGGTGCATAAAATGTGTTTGTCAGTATCTGAACACTTCATAAAATTATTTGTGGTTTCCCTCTTGAGTTCAAAGCTGGCTATGCCTAGCGGTTGCATTTTTGTTGTCATGTGGAAATAGGTGTGTGTAAGTTTGTGAACGTTTGCATGCTATTTAACACAAAACTCATGCATTTAATCTCATAACCACACACCTATGCATGTGTTGTTTTTATTTAATGCATTTTTGTGCATCTTTTGGACTTCATTTGCAAAATGAATTAGATTCAAAGGATAGTTCAACCAAAAATGATTTTTTTATCATAATTTCCTCATCCTCCACTTGTTTCAAACATGAGTTTCTTTCTTCCGTTAAACACAAAAGAAGATATTTTGAAGAATGCTGTAAAAACACCAATAGACTTTTTATTTTTTTGTTCCTACTATGGATGTCCAAAGACAACTTTTCTCAGAATGTCTTTTTTTCCCTGTTGAATAGAAAAGAAGATGTTTTGAAGAATGTTAGAAACCGAAATAGCATTATTTAAAGGGATAACTCACACAAAATTGCAAAATCTGTCATTATATACTCATTCTACTCTTGTCACAAACCTGTTTGAGTTTTGTTGAACACAAATAAAGATAATTTGAAAAATGTTGGAGATCTGTAACCATTCACTTCCATAGTTTTTGTTTTGGAAGTCAATGGAAATCATTGCTTACAGGTTTCCAACATTTTTTAAATGACCTTTTGTGTTCAATAAAAAAGAAGGAAACTCAAACATGTTTAAGACAAGTGAAGAATGAGTACATAATGACAGATTTTTTTTTGATTTGTGTGAACTCTCCCTTTAAATAATGCTTTATAGGTCTTTTAACCTTCTTTAAAGCATCTTATTTTGTGTTCAGTTGAAAAAAGAAACACAAACAGGTTTGAAACCACTTGAAGATGAGTAAAAAGTGAGTGAATTTTCATTTTGAGGTGAAAAATCCCTTTAAATACTGTATGTACAAATGTCAAAAAAAGCTTCCAAAAGGTTTTTCATAAAAAATACAATGTTATACACAAAAGAAGATATTTTGAAGAATGCTGCAAAAACACCAATAGACTTTTTATTTTTTTGTTCCTACTATGGATGTCCAAAGACAACTTTTCTCAGAATGTCTTTTTTTTCCTGTTGAATACAAAAGAAGATGTTTTGAAGAATGTTAGAAACCGAAATAGCATTATTTAAAGGGATAACTCGCACAAAAATGCTAAATCTGTCATTATATACTCATTCTACTCTTGTCACAAACCTGTTTTTGTTTTGTTTAACACAAATAAAGATAATTTGAAAAATATTGGAGATATGTAACCGCTGACCTCCATAGTATTTGTTTTGTAAGTCAATGGAAATCATTGGTTACAGGTTTCCAACATTTTTCAAATGATCTTCTTTTGCTTTCAACAAAAAAAAGAAAGGAACTTGAACATGTTTGTGACAAGTGAAGAATGAGTACAAAAAGACAGATTTTTAAATTTTGTGTGAACTATCCCTTTAAATAATGCTTTATAGGTCTCTAACATTCTTCAAAACATCTTCTTTTGTGTTCAGTAGAAAAAAAAGAAACTCAAGCAGGTTTGAAAACACTTGAAGATGAGTAAAATGTGAGTGAATTTTCAGTTTGAGGTGAAAAATCACTTTAAATGTGTACAAATGTCAAAAAAAGAGTGCAAAATAAGCTTCCAAATGGTTTTTCATAGAAATACAATATTACATTTTATTTCTAAGGGTTTTTAAGAGTGTTAAGAATGTTTAGATTGCTTTTCATTTTATATTCAATCATCCTTTTTTGTTGTAGAGAATAAAATTACTATCTCTTGAAATAACGCTAATTACACAGTATGTGAAACGCACATACTCCTGATGTTTCTTTCTTCTGTTGAACACAAAAGAAGATATTTTGAGGAATGCTGTAAAAACACCAATTGACTTTTTATTATTTTTTTGTTTCTACTAAATATGTCAATGACAACTTTTCTCAGAACATCTTGTTATTTTGTTGTTTAACAAAGCAATTCAAAAAAGAACCACAAGTACACTCACCGGCCACTTTATTAGGTACACCTGTCCAGCTACTCGTTAATGCAAATTTCTAATCAGCCAATCACATGGCAAAAACTCAATGCATTTAAGCATGTAGACATGGTCAAGACAATCTGCTGCAGTTCAAACAGAGCATCAGAATGGGGAAGAAAGGTGATTTAAGTGACTTTGAACGTGGCATGGTTGTTGGTGCCAGACGGGCTGGTCTGAGTATTTCAGAAACTGCTGATCTACTGGGATTTTCATGCACAACCATCTCTAGAGTTTACAGAGAATGGTCAGAGAAAGGGAAAATATCCAGTGAGCGGCAGTTCTGTGGGCGCAAATGCCTTGTTGATGCCAGAGGTCAGAGGAGAATGGCCAGACTGGTTCCAGCTGATAGAAAGACAACAGTCAGACAACTCAAATAACCACTCGTTACAACCGAGGACTGCAGAAGAGCATCTCTGAACACACAACACGTCCAACCATAAGGCGAATAAGCTACAGCAGCAGACCACACCGGGTGCCGCTCCTGTCAGATAAGAACAGGAAACTAAGGCTACAATTCACACAGGATCACCAAAACTGGACAATAGAAGATTGGAGAAACGTTGCCTGGTCTGATGAATCTCCATTTCTGCTGACACATTCAGATGGTCGGGTCAGAATTTGGCATCAACAACATGAAAGCATGGATCCATCCTGCCTTGTATCAACGGTTCAGGCTGGTGGTGGTGGTGGTGGTGTAATGGTGTTGGGGATATTTTCATGGCACTCTTTGGGTCCATTAGTACCAATTGAGCATAATGTCACACCACAGCCTACCTGAGTATTGTTGCTGACCATGTCCATCCCTTTATGACCACAGTGTACCCATCTTCTGATGGCTACTTCCAGCAGGATAACGCACCATGTCATAAAGCGTGACTCATCTCAGACTGGTTTCTAGAACATGACAATGAGGTCACTGTACTTAAATGGCCTTCACAGTCACCAGATTTCAATCCAATAGAGCACCTTTGGGATGTGGTGGAACGGGAGATTCATATCATGGATGTGCAGCCGACAAATCTGCAGCAACTGTGTGATGCTATCATGTCAAAATGGAACAAAATCTCTGAGGAATATTTCCAGTATCGTGTTGAATCTACGCCATGAAGGATTAAGGCAGTTCTGAAGGCAAAAAGGAGTCCAACCCGGTACTAGTAAGGTGTACCAAATAAAGTGGCCAGTGAGTGTAAATTTTCATTTTTGGTTGAACTTTCTCTTTAAGTGAACCATTTCTATCCCCAAAGTGAAATTGCAGAACTGTGATGCAACCCATGATGCATTGCTGCACAGATTTCTAAAATGATCTTTAAATTATTTTCAAATCAGCAATCAATGTGCGACCCGGTCATCGCGTGTGTGTATGTGTGTGTGTGTGTGGCTGAGGATCAGGTTTTGCTGTTTTAGTAAGGGCTTGGAGTGTGTGTGAAGGAAGGGTGCCTGCATTCTTTAACCAGCCGCGTTTTCTTTCCATTTGCAGGCATGCATTAAACTGCTCATTTAGCCACATGTGACTTACATCAGTTTTAATAATCAAAAAGCGAGCACCTTTAGACACGGACAACTCTTCAAATCAAGGAGAAGCGATCAGATGCACCATTTTCACCTGTTACACAATATACAGGTGAAAAAACAAAACAAAACAGCAGACTCACCCGAAACTTGATAAGCCAAATAATAGAGAAAAAGCAGAGCAAGTCAACACTTTTCCACCTCAGATCAACACTGATAATCCGTTTTCTTTGGACTCATTTGTGCTGACGGTGAACACGCCTGTGTGTCATATCTTATTATTATAATCTTGGAGATCTTAAAGGAGAATTCATATTGAAGAGTGGGAGCGACACACATGTGATTATTCCCCGCTGGATTAGTTTGTCCAGACCAATTTCTCCATTAAGATCCACAAGAAACTAGAGTACATTCACTACTCGTTTTTTAGGTCATATCTTTAGTTTGTGATGCATTTCCATATGAAAAAGGATATTCGGTAAGAAAATAGGTTGTTTAAAGGCGACCTATTATGCTGTATCACTTTTATAAGGGCTTTAAACGCCGTTTACCCAAGCTTTCAATGGGTAAAAATCTATTAGTTGTATTTTTTATAATCACGCTTGATCTGTAGAGACACTTTGATTGACGTTCTCCCGTTGTTCATGTCATCAGAGGGGTAAAGCCCCACCCACTAGTGAACATCTCTTCCTCATTAGCATAGGACGTTAGTCTTGTTTTAGAATGTGTCACCATGCTGACCCATAGGCGTTGAAAGCTCCACCCTCTTTTGAAAAGAGCACAATCACATAGAGTGGGGGAACTATGACGTCAATTTGTATGCAAAAACCCGGAAGCGAGTTAGCATTTTAGCAGTTCTGGTTCCCTCGTCCCAAAGTCAATGGGTTTTTTCAATGGGATTTCAGTTTAATCGCTTAAATAAGGTCTGTGGCTAACACAAACTCACTTTTTATTCTACGACATAAAACACATCAGTTACATCACACTCTTGATTTTTTTTAATTCTTTTAAGAGACGGTTGCTGTCAAGTTGCTAATCGAGACTACAGGCGGTGTCGGGAGATATTATACGTCATCAAGCTGAACTGGTCTGGAGCGCAGCTCGCTTGTGTTGGGCATTTGGATTTGTTTGTGATTTAAAGTATTTTTATGAATAGTTTTATATAGTTTGTAGTATTTTTCTAAGTAGGAATTGATATTGTGTAGATAATGCCTTCACCTGTAAAGACCGTCAAGAGAGATTCATTTGTTGATCATTTATTTTAATTAAACAATATTATGAAGATACGGCTTACCAGCGCAGGCTGTCTCCTTGCTGCTCTCAGTAATGCAAACGTGTGAAAATGTGTAACAATACATACATGTTAACTGTCATTTTAACGTGATCAATAGATTTCTCATCCTTTTTTTCTTTATCTGAACACATTTAACTCTGTCAGAACTGCAGTATTCACACTCCTCCTTAAATTGTACAGCATATGTGACTGTATGAGCTGCTTGTCGCTGTACTTGATGACAAAAAAAGCATATTGAATGTTGTTCTGTGTCTATGATGGAACTTGCAGGCATATAACATTAGACTTGTCCCTCACGCATCTCCTCATTTCTGTTGTGTGTTACTAAGGTAAGCGGGCTGTATGCACATGAGCGTTACACTTATTTAAACATGTCTTATGATAATACCATGTAGGCACATTTATACATAGAGTTTTAAAACTTTTACCACAACCGTAAACCAAAACTAAATGTATTTCCCCCGTAAAAAAAAAAACTATCCAAAAGGTATGTAGGTTTATGTGTTTTTTGCGTATTTATTTGTTTCTTCTTTATTTGTTTGTTCTTTATTTGTAAATCTTTGTCATGGATCATATTTCTACAAATAAGCTGGAAGAGTTGTCTGTAGCAGGGTGGTGCTGACGTCACAGGCGAGCGCCCTGAAGGCTGTAGTCCGTTTATAGCCTAATGTTAGCTTTTCAGTTCTTGCGTTTGCATTCAAGATCCAAAAGTGCTAAAAGTTATATTTTCATGTGAGGATTATCCGGCTGGACAAAACGTGTAAGTGTAATGAACAGTGTTTGAACACAGAGCTTAGTATTTGCAATCTTCAAAAAGCCTATGGGAAAATCCTATGGGGATTCTATCGAGGGAACCAGTTTTATGCTAGCAGCCAATTAGCCTACAAGGTGACATCATAGTTCCTCCACTCTATTTGAATTTAAAGCGACAGTCACCAAAATGCCTCAATTAGGATCAAAGCCTAAAATCAGCAGTTTCAGAGTTATAAAATATCATCTGTGTGGTATTTTGAGCTGAAACTTCACACACACACTCTCGAGACATCAGAGACTTATTTAACCTCTTGTAAAAATAGGCATAATAGTACCGCTTTAGGTAACAATTTTCACTATTAACTACTTGATTATGGTTACCTGCCTCTTATTAAGATGTGAGCTGGTTATTAGTACTGATAAAGTATGATCTTATTCTACATCCCTAATCCTACCCTATACCTAACTACCTTAATAACTATTAATAAGCAGCTAATTAGGAGTTTATTGAGCTAGGAGTCGTATTTAATGGTTTGTTAATAGCAAGAATTGTACTTTTAAAGTGTGTTTGGAACTGACTGGATTATGAGACGTCTAAAAAGCGATTAGTTGACTTTCCTTTAAAAAGTGAGTAAACGTGTTGCCTTTAAAGCAATTATTTGACTTCATTTACAAAAAGTGTGTAAACGCATTGACTTTCTGAGTTTATGTATAAGTTTAGATTAGATTAGATTAGATTCAACTTTATTGTCATCACACATGTACAAGCACAAGGAAACGAAATGCAGTTTAGGTCTAACCAGGAGTGCAATAGCAGCAAGTGCAGGATACAGGTATAAGTTATAAAGTGCAGTTATAGAGAAACTATGGTGATATTTACAAATGGATGTACTATCAACATTATATACAGGTTGTATTAGCTATGAACAGAGATTTACAATAGATGGATAAATGTACAGGTTGCTATTAATAATCAGAAGTGTGCAGATAGATAAACATAATTACAAATGTATATGTACAGTGGGTGTGTACATAATTACAAATGTACATGTGCAGTAGGTGTGTACAGTTCAAATAAGTGAATCAGTGCAATGAATATGTGCAATTTTTAAATGTGCAAATGTTAAGTTAAATTATGAGGAGTCTGAGTTATGAGGAGAGGAGAGTGGGGGGTGTATTAGGGGGGCAAAAAGTCAGTGGGGAGCAGAGTTCAAAAGGGAGACAGCTCTGGGGAAGAAGCTGTTCTTTAGTCTGCTGGTTTTTGTCGGGGGAGCCTGAAGCGCCTGCCAGAAGGCAGGAGAGAGCAGGGTGAGAGGAATCTTTAAGAATACTGCGTGCTCGGCGCAGACAGTGTTAGGTCAACTTTCAGAGTTATTACGGGACAAGTCCACTTGTTTGTTTTAAGCATTTTTACTGTCATGTTTAAGAACCTAATCTCTTTTACAGCACAGACATAAACAGCTCTTTTGTTGGATAATTGATGTTTTTATGGTTTTATTCACATTATGAATTAGCCTTTACACTCAAAAAATGACTTTAGCTGCTTGTTCAAACTACTTGAGTTGAAACAACACAATTCTTATGTTTTTTGGAGGGACAACTTCTTTGTTTTAACTTCAATCCACTTAAATTTGTAAAAACAACTATGCTAACCTAATAGATTTGTTTTGGGACAGCATGAAGGTGTGGACCCCAGCATTATTACAGTGTATCTTTACATATTTAGTTCAAATTCTATAACTTTCTATCTTTTTACTTCTTTATTTCTTTCTCTTCCTTCCTTCCTTCCTTCCTCTCCTTTTTTATCTTATTTCTTTCTTTCTTTCTTTCTTTCCTCCTTTTTTTCTTTCTTTCTTTCTTTCTTTCTTTCTTTCTTTCTTTCTTTTAATACTTTTTAATTATATTTTCTTCCTTCCTTCTATCCTTTCTTCCTTCTTTTCTTTTCTTTCTTCTTTCCTTCCATGCTTCTTTCTTTCTTTCTTTCTTCCTTTTTTCTTCCTCTCCTTCTTTTCTTATTTTCCTTCATTTCTTTTTTTTCTTTCTTTCTTTCTTTCTTTCTTTCTTTCTTTCTTTCTTTCTTTCTTTCTTTCTTTCTTTCTTTCTTTCTTTCTTTCTTTCCTTCTTTCTTTCTTTCTTTCTTTTTTTATACTTTTAAAATATATTTTCTTCCTTCCATCCTTTCTTCCTTCCTTTCTTTCCTTCCTTTTTTCCTTCCATGCTTCTTTCTTTCTTTCTTTCTTTCTTTCTTTCTTTCTTTCTTTCTTTTTTTTCCTCTCCTTTTCTTTTCTTTTCTTATCTTCCTTCATTTCTTTCTTTCTTTCTTTCTTTCTTTTATTCCTCTCATTCCTTCCTCTAATCTTTTTTTTCTTCCTATCTTTCTGTGCTTCCATCCCTCCCTCCTTTTTCCTTCTGTCTTTCCTCTCCTTCCTTTCTTTCCTTCCTTCTTTGCTTCCATGCTTCTTTCTTTCTTTCTTTCTTTCTTTCTTTCTTTCTTTCTTTCTTTC
>CAIGQZ010032287.1:3330740-3342755 GCA_903798205.1 Danio tinwini
TGTATTTTACATATCTGTGTATGATTGAATGTGTGTGCGTGTGTGTGTGTGTGTGTGTGTGTGTGTACATGAGTAAATGTACAGACTGATGAACGTTATGTGTTGTCCACATGAGGAATGTTCGTGTTTTTAACGTGCTGGGAGAGTTTGTCTCCTTCTCATCATGTTTTATTTGCTGTCTCTGTAACTGCAATGACCACTGAATTAATCAAATATACAAATAAATTATTAGTTGATGTATGACTTTGTCCTGGGAATGCTCAGTTCTGTGTGTTTTTTATGGGGTGGGGGATAGAAGTCTGAAATAGAGGGCACCTGTCGATATTTAGAGTTAGATTTTCAACAGTGCTAGTCACTGGACCACCGTGCCGCCCATTCTGGAAAAAGTTGGAAGAAGGGGAGGAGGGGGGTTTCTTCCAGAAGAAGATAGTTGTAGAAAGGAAATGAGGATATATATTAGGGGTGTCAAATTTAATCGTTTCTTCGGTGCACTGCGATGCAGACAATTCGATATCGGTTCAGTAATAGATCATAACCGGTTATTACGCACTGACGTCATATATCCTCTATGCGCGATGTCGCGGTAGAAAACTATGGTCAACGAGGCGAGAGTGAGTAAATAAAACACTCCTACTACTTAAATAGCAAATCTTCACTGACACTGCCCCTCTCTCTCTCTCTCTCTCTCTCTCACACACACACACACTTTGTGCATTTGACCAGTTGGGATGTTCGTGAGGTAAAGTTTCCTCTCCTCTCGGCTGTTAAAGCGATACTTGTAGATCCAGACACAAGCGTGCCTGTGGTGCGAGTTTATTGTATTGTATTTATTTCATTACGGATTACCTGGTAACCGCATATTATGTGCATATAGACTAAGGCAGGTCGCATGCCAGAAGCGCCGCTCTGCGAATCGCAGCACCACGCATTTCAGAATTCTAAAAATAGGTTTCAATTAGAGTACACACACCAGCGGCGCAAGTCGCCGGCTGTCCGCGGTGCCCAGCCACGACTCAGGACACTGTTCATAATTCTGCCGCGCCACAGAACGCCATCTGATTAGTTTAGTTTTAAATAGCCTGCAAATGTGCGCGTCTGGTGTGCGATACTTTCAACTGTCATGTGCGCGCCGTGCTGCGGCGCTGAGCGGCTCATCCAGTGTGTGACAGCCTTGACCTGTGGCTGTTTGTCCCGCGTCACTCATGGGGCGCTTTCATTTCTAACCGCAGCCCTTTCTGTTGAGCGGGTGAAGACAATGACCAATCATAAGGGTGTAAGAACTTGCCAGCGCTCAAAAAGCAAGCGGGATCATATTTACATAAGTTTATTTGTTATGAATGCTCGTGCTGTCTTCTGTGCATGTGTTGGAGTTTTGTCTAAAACAATCACAAAGAGTGTTTTTTTTTTTGAGCAGGTAAAATTAAAGGTACAGTTCATATACAGTTGCAATCAGAATTATTCAACCCCCTGATTTATTAGCCCCCCTGTTTGTTTTTTTCCCCAATTTTTGTTTAACGGAGAGATTTTTTCAACACATTTCTAAACCTAATAGTTTTAATAACTCATCTCTAATAACTGATTTATTTTATATTTGTCATGATGACAGTAAATAATATTTGACTAGATATTTTTCAAGACACTTCTATACAGCTTAAAGTGACATTTAAAGGCTTAACTAGGTTAATTAGGTTAACTAGGCAGGTTAGGGTAATTAGGCAAGATATTGTATAATGATGGTTTGTTCTGTAGACTATGGAAAAAATAAATAGCTTAAAGGGGTTAATAATTTTGACCTTAAAATGGGTTTTAAAAATTAAAAACTGCTTTTATTCTAGCCAAAATAAAACAAATAAAACTGAAAATGTCCTCGTTCTGTTAAACATCATTTGGGAAATATTTAAAAAAGAAAAAAAATTCAATAATTCTGGGGTTCAATAATTCTGATTGCAACTGTATATTACTGCTTGTATTAAAAGACAAAATTGTATTACAAATCATATATAAATAAAAACATATTTATGGATTTTAATACAATTTTTTTTCTTGTGTTCTAAAGAAAAAATCTAATTGTGTAAGGAAAGCATCGTCAATGCACTGTGATGCACCGAGATATCGAATTGAACCGAATCGATGGCATGATAATTGTAACAGAACCGAACCGTGAGACCAGTGTAGGTTCACACCCCTATTATATATAGTGACTTGGGATCTTTAGATTGGAGGATCGAAATTAGCTAATGTGGGCCAGCTGGGTCAATCATGAGCATTTGCTCCTCTCGAAATTAGTTTAATATTAAACTTCATAAAAAAGAAAAGCACTCACGGCCGCCTGTTTTTTTTACCACGCCTTCAGATTTTACAATATTTTTTCCGAATTTAACACACTATCCCCGGTGTTGTGCCAGGAAACGTAACCCCATCCGTAAAATGTACCCCTTTTATAGACTTTCGCTAGCATTCTCAGTCTACATTTAAAAAGTAAAATCAAATCAAAGGCCATAATTGATTAAAACATTATATGATTATCAATTTGATTGATGAAGCCAAAACAAGAAATGAAACACATTTTAAAATGCACTAGGTTTACAAAAAAATGTAAAATAAAAACATTAACGGTAGTGCAGACTGATGTAATGAGCCTGTTTCTAAAATTAGGCTTTTTGGTGGGTTTTAAAACAAACAGAAACCATACAGTTGTTGCTTTCAATCAAACCACACATTAAACAATTCACGTCACTTAATCTCATCGGTAATATATTTCAAAGTCAATTATTTATTTATTTGAATACAAATCTTCTGTAAGGGAATGGTTCCATTCATGAAAGTCACCTCAGTCACTCTCATTAGTTGCCATAAATCTACACTACCTGACAGAAGTCTTGCTGTGGATCTCAAGTGTAAGAGCAACACATAATACCTTGACTTCTGGTTGATCATTTGGAAAAGTGGCAGAAGGTGGATTTTTCTGATGAATCATCTGTTGAGCTTCATCTTAATCATCACAAATACTGCAGAACACCTACATGGACCCAAGATTCTCACAGAAATCAGTCAAGTTTGGTGAAGGAGAAATCATGGTTTGGGGTTTCATTCAGTGTGTGGGCGTGCGAGAGATCTGCAGAGTGGATTGCAACAACAATAACCTGAGGTATCAAGACATTTGTGCTGCCCATTCCATTACGAACCACAGAAGAGGGCGACTTCCTCAGCAGGATAGCGCTGCTTCTCATACTTCAGCCTCCACATCAAAGCTCCTGAAAGCAATGAAGGTCAAGCTGCTCCAGGATTGGCCAGCCCAGTCACCAGACATGAACGTTATTGAGCATGCCTGGGGTAAGATGAAGGAGGAGGCATTGAAGAAAGCTTTCTTTGCCATTCCAGATGACTTTATTAATAAGTGATTTGAGTCAGTGCAGAGAAGTATGGAATATGGATGCAGTCTATCCATCCATTCATCCATCCATCCATCCACCCATCCACCCACCCATCCATCCAATGAATTTTTTCCTGTAGGTTTGGATATTGAAGGTGCAGTGGGGACACATCTATGACTCGAGTCGCTGAAGGTCAATATGGCACACACACACTCAGAACCAGCAGTTTAATAATATACAGGTTCAAATGTATATAAACACTAGCAGGTTTCTGTTGGGCTGTATACATTTCACTGACGGCTCTTCATATTTATACACCAGCGCAAACCGGGAGCCTGGAGAATTTAGGTGCTATTACTGTGTTTTCTCAGGTGTTTTCGCTGTTGATCTTAGAGAATGAGTCTGCTTGGATTGGCGGAGCATTTGTAAAACACGCACACACACACTTACACACACACACACACACCGCTCTGGCAGAGAGGAAGCTCATCTGACACTTGCTTGTGTGTTGCAAAAACCAGCCCATGATTAATTAATGACTCCAAATAGCTTGTGTAAGCTTCATAAACTCTTCAAAATAAATGTTCTTCAAAGGATCTGTGAAGCTTGTGACATCCTGGAGCACTTTCGGCAGTATAATATTCTTTAATTGGAAGATGTTTTATTAAATGTTGATTTCTTTCTTCTGTATGTTTGTTTCTAGACTGTAAAAAATATCCGTAAATGAGTCATTTTCTCTCATTTGTGATTCATGTCTTCATTTTTATTTTTCCCTATTTATTTTGGCTTCTGAATTGCATTATGGGATCTTGATATATCTTCAAACAATGTTTCACTTGAAAAGTGTGAAAAGTGAATGTTTTTAATAGTTTACAGTGCTATATTGTCTGGGTTGGTCTTGTATACGAAAACCTTGTAATAAACTGCCAGTGCACTTCTGCTATTTTATGAACTTATTTCTCTATATTATCATCTTATTCGTTACAGTTTTTCTCAGTGCCTTTGGTGCATTTCTCACAAAACTATTTACATTTGCACAACAGTTGATGCATTTCTCAAAACAATTAGTACAAACTGCAAAACCTAGTGGATAACCGGCAGAAGCGTGTCACTTGCTCAAAATGGAGAGCTCATTCCTCAAAAGCAAGTATTGATGTCAATGAAAGTGTCAGCGCCATCAAGATGAAAAGTCCTGACTCCATTGTTTATGAACAAGATAGTCAAATGGCTTTGTCACGTTTTCATTATGACACTTTACATTTTTTCCAATGCAAAAAAAGTCAGATTTTGGTGACACTTTCTGATTGATGCTCAAGACAGCACTATATTAGATTAGATTAAATTAGATTCAACTTTATTGTCATCACACATGTACAAGTACAAGGAAACGAAATGCAGTTTAGGTCTAACCAGGAGTGCAATAGCAGCAAGTGCAGGATACAGGTATAAGTTATAAAGTGCAGTTATAGAGAAACTATGGTGATATTTACAAATGGATGTACTATGAACAGTATATACAGGTTGTGTTACTATTTGCACAGCCATTTGAAAACTACATTAAGTTAGACATCACTGCATTTAGTGAGGTATCTCTAGTACAAGACACTTACAGTTTTTCTCAGTGGTTTTGGTGCATTTCTCACAACACTATTCACATTTGCACAACAGTTAATGCATTTCTCAAAACAAATAGTCATGTGTGCACATCATAGTAGCAGTTTCTCGTTCCTTCCAACTAATTGATAATGCTTTTGGACATGCATCAATTGCTTTCATACAACTCTCTGCTGTTTGTAACATTATCATTTGCTCATGTCAGTCAAAATTCACTAAACTTGTTGATGCTGAATAGTCATTCTATATAAATCTAATAGTCCTCATTTCATTACTGGAGTCATTACATACAAAATGGTTGAACTAGTTGTCAAAATCTGTCAAGCTCATTTTATTTAAAACTTTAAATCTTTTTTTTTCTCTAAAATTGTCTTCTAAATTGAACAATTCATGAATGATTTACAGACCTGTGTATGTTGTAGGTTCAGTTTCAATATGTACTGCAATATTGTTTACAGTTGTGCTCAGCTCTACCCAAAGGGAGTTTATGTTTGTTGTAAATAAGGGTGTATTTATTCTTTTGCACAATGCTGTGAATAAATTACAATTGTAAAGAGCAAATGCAGTAAAAATGAGAAAATTGATATTCAGTGTCTTGTACTCAGATACCTCACTAAATGCAGTGATGTCTAACTTTACTGTCGTTTTCAAATGGCTGTGCAAATAGTATATAGTGCTGTTTTGAGCATTTTCAGGACGTGTCACCAACATCTGACTTTTTTGCATTGGAAAAAAGTACAGACTAAAGTGTCATAATGAAAACACGACAAAGCCATTTGACTATCTTGTTCATAAACAATGGAGTCAGGACTTTTCATCTTGATGGCGCTGACACTTTCACTGACATCAATACTTGCTTTTGAGGAATGAGCTCTCCATTTTGAGCAAGTGACACGCTTCTGCAGGTTATCCACTAGGTTTTGCAGTTTGCACTAATTGTTTTGAGAAATGCATCAACTGTTGTGCAAATGTAAATAGTGCTGTGAGAAATGCACCAAAGCCACTGAGAAAAACTGTAATATAATACTAATAGTCCTCATTTCATTACTGGAGTCATTACATACAAAAATGTTGAACTAGTTGTCAAAATCTGTCCAGTTAATTTAATTTAAAAACTTTAAATCTTTTTTTTTCTGAAATTGTCTTCTAAATTGAACAATTTGATGAATGATTTACAGACCTGTGTATGTTGTAGGTTCAGTTCCAATATGTACTGCAGTATTGTTTACAGTTGTGCACAGCTCTACCCAAAGGGAGTTTATGTTTGTTGTAAATAAGAGTGTGTTTATTCTTTAGCACAATGCTGTGAATAAATTAGAATTGTGAAGAGCAAATGCAGTAAACATGTGAAACTTGTTCCACTTTCATGCGCGGCACCTCTCCATCCTCGGGTAACATGCCGGATCCGTTACCCCAATCTGTTCCGGGACCTCGCAATTTACAAATTAAGCACTGGACCTATCTAAATGCTTTCTTAGGCTATTAATTGAATGTGTTTCCTGTCACTGCTTGTTTAGCCTGCAATAATGCATTCAGTGTAAAGCTGCACAATTAAACATTAAAAGATTGTGATCAGTTCAAACCTGCGCAACATGAATGATAAATGATAAGGATTTACATATGTTTGTTAATCCTTCAAAGTAGAGCATTCAAATCTGCATCGAGAGAGATTCAGTTTTTACACTTTTTTTAGTGAGTTACAAACAATTAAATAACACAGAAGTGCTGGGAGAACAGTTTATAGTTATGAATTATAGTATAGTATAATTTAGTATAGTATAGTATAGTATAGTATAGTATAGTATAGTATAGTATAAACACTGATGTTTATGGTAAAGATTAAAATCACCGTTTAATGAAACATGACGCTGGTGAATTTTTGACGCTGGTAAAAGTAATTACATTGTGTAACCAACAGATGGCGACAAACAACCATCAAAATGATATCGCTGAATAGGTTTTCAAAAATAATACACCTACAGTATAATAAAACATGGAGTTTTATGTGTGAATTGATGAATCATTAATTGAAGATAAATATGATCTGCTGTACAAGATGTTAGATTTCTATATTCAGCATTATCAGCAACAGTAGCAAAGATCATATTTCGTATTGAATACTTCTCTTTTTTCAGCTGGTTCTTTCTTGATTGTTATTAGCATTACAGGTTCTAAGTTCTGTTTGTTAAAAGCAATGTTTTTGCAGTAATATTTTTATATAAATTGAAAGCAAATGACATTTGTCTCCTCACTTTTTTGCTGATCCGAAAAATAGTCCGAGCCATGACAAAAAAAAAAACGAAGTGTGATCCGAACTGCAAATTTGTGATTTGTTACACCACTACTGCAGACTGTGTTTATCAAGTGTGGGCATAAAAAATTGAATTAATAAACATTTACTATTACTAAAACTGTGTTTAAACCTCTAATAAAAGTGATTTTTGCATATTAGGACCCCTTTAAATATAGTAAACTGATACTTACTAGAGTAAACTGTGGTTTAGTAGACGTATAATATGACTGGTCACACTTTATTTTGATGGTCTGTTTGTTGAGTTTAAGCTACATTGCATCTACATGCCAACTAATTCTCATTAGATTATAAGTAGACTGTTAGGTTGGGGTTAGGGTTAGTGTAAGTTGACATGTACTTGTAAAGTTTCTTATAGTCAGTTAAATGTCTGTTGGAGGAGCAATATCAGCAGATATTAAGCAGACAGTCTACTAATACTCAAATGGACCATCAAAATAAAGTGTTACCATATAACTTATTATGTCTGACACATGCTATACAGTGTGAATTGAGTAGCATTGTGAATTGCTTTGGCCTTCATATGTGTGTAGTATATTTCAGACATGAGGTTGCTGAGTTCATGTGCGTCTAAAACATCCTTTTTCTGCTCTACATGCACTGCTTTCCTTGAGCAAATGCAAATTTATTTGCAGAAATGGAGACTCATCAGACCAGGCAACGTTTCTCCAATCTTTTATTGTCCAATTTTGGTGATCCTGTGTGAATTGTAGCCTCAGTTTCCTGTTCTTAGCTGACAGGAGTGGCATCCGGTGTGGTCTTCTGCTGCTGTAGCCCATCCGCCTCAAGGTTGGACGTGTTGTGTGTTAAGAGATGCTCTTCTGCAGATCGAGTGGTTATTTGAGTTAATATGGCCTTTCTGTCAGCTGGAACCAGTCTGGCCATTCTCCTCTGACCTCTGGAATCACCCAGACGAAACCCACGCCAACACAGGGAGAACATGCAAACTCCACACATTATCGCCAACTTACCCAGCCGGGACTTGAACCAGCAACCTTCTTGCTGTGAGGCGAGCCACTGTGCCGTCCTGCACTATAATATTAATAGTGATTTCAAATACAGCCAAAGATTTTTATTTTAAGAATCAGCAAGTAGAGTTTAAGCTAAAAATCATGAAGAAAAGGAGTCTGTAACATGGCCTAAAGGTGAGCAAACAAACCATTTTTGGTGAACTATTCCTTTAGCACGGATGTCTCTGCACACAGACAGTTTCTAGTTTGCGCTGCTAGAACCTCCATACTAACTCAATCTCTCTCATTCTCTTTGCTCTCTCTCTCTCTCTCTCTCTCTCTCAAGTTACGGGGTTTAAGGTGGAAACTTCATCCTTAATTTCAATACGAATCAGACAGTCTACTGATACTCAAATGGACCATCAAAATAAAGTGTTCCCATATAACTTATTATGTCTGACACATGCTATACAGTGTGAATTGCTTTGGCCTTCATATGTGTGTAGTATATTTCAGACATGAGGTTGCTGACTTCATGTGCACCTAAAACTTGTTTCTTTTTCTGCTCTACATGCACTGCTTTCCTTGAGCAAATGCAAATTTATTTGGAGGCTTTCTTTTGAAGAGTGTACAGTACATGAGTGCCAAGTTCAGGATCTGGGCTGCAAACACAAAGGTTGCGGTTTCATGTCCAAGTATACAGGGGCGACCCGGGACCTGAGAAACATAGATTACAATTGCTCTCTGTCACCATTGTAGCCTTCAGCAGGACATTTAACTCCAGGCTGCTCCGGGGGGGACAGAACCTGCAATTAGCGTTACTGTAGGTCATTTAAGATACAAAGCGTCTGCTAAAAGCCCAGTATTTAAAGTGAAATAGTCCCGCAAAGTGCTGTAACATCATCTCAGTAAATTCATTAGTCTGGAGCTGAAAAGCTACACAAAGGTCTGTATAGCACGGAGACGGCGGCAGCAAATTTCCACTCATGAACTGTTCAGATGGTTTGACTCTTAAAAAGATATAACATGCTGTTTTATATACTTGCAGAATCCAGGATATATATTTTTTACTGGCCACTTTATTAAGTACACCTTACCACTGTAGTACCAGGTTGGAGTCCTTTTTTGCCTTCAGAACTGTCTTAATCCTTCGTGGCGTAGATTCAACAAGGTACTGGAAATATTCCTCTGAGATTTTGCTACATGTTGACATGATAGCATCACACAATTGCTGCAGATTTGTCGGCTGCACATCTATGATGCCAATCTCCCATTCCACCACATCCCAAAGGTGCTCTATTAAATTGAGTTCTGCTGACTGTGGAGGCCATTTGAGTACAGTGAACTCATTGTCATGTTCAAGAAGCCAGTTTGAGATGATTTGTGCAATATGACATAGTGCGTTATCCTGCTGGAAGTAGCCATCAGAAGGTGAGTACACTGTGGTCATAAAGGGATGGACATGTTCAGCAACAATACTCAGGTAGGCTGTGGCGTTGACACGATGCTTAATTGGTACTAATGGGCCCAAAGTGTGCCAAGAAAATATCCCCCACACCATTACACCACCACCACCAGCCTGAACCGATTATACAAGGCAGGATGGATCCATGCTTTCATGTTGTTGATGCCAAATTCTGACCCGACCATCCGAATGTGTCAGCAGAAATGGAGACTCATCAGAGCAGGCAACGTTTCTCCAATCTTTTATTGTCCAGTTTTAGTGATCCTGTGTGAATTGTAGCCTCAGTTTCCTGTTCTTAGCTGACAGGAGCGGCACCCGGTGTGGTCTTCTGCTGCTGTAGCCCATCCGCCTCAAGGTTGGATGTGTTGTGTGTTCAGAGATGCTCTTCTGCAGACCTCGGTTGTAACGAGTGCTTATTTAAGTTACTGTTGCCTTTCTATCAGCTGGAACCAGTCTGGCCATTCTCCTCTGACCTCTGGAATCACCCAGACAAAACCCACTCCAGCACAGGGAGAACATGCAGACTCCACACAGAATTGGCAACTGACCCAGCCGGGACATGAACCAGCAACCTTCTTGCTGTGAGGCGAGCCACTGTGCCGTCCTGCACTATATTATTAATAGTGATTTCAAATACAGCCAAAGATTTTCATTTTAAGAATCAGCAAGAAGAGTTTAAGCCAAAAATCTTAAAGAAAAGGAGTCTGTAACATGGCCTAAAGGTGAGCAAACAAACCATTTTTGGTGAACTATTCCTTTAGCATGTTTCCTGTGTCTCTGCACACAGACAGTTTCTAGTTTGCGCTGCTAGAACCTCCATACTAACTCAATCTCTCTCATTCTCTTTGCTCTCTCTCTCTCTCTCTCTCTCAAGTTACAGGGTTTAAGGTGGAAACTTCATCCTTTATTTCAACACAAATCAATTAAAGCACGTCTTGAGGATTATCAAAGCACACACACTCACACACACACACACACACACACACACACACACACACACACACATGCTAACACTGAGCTACTACAATTAGAAATTGAGTCTCTCTCCATCCGAAGAACAATTCCCAAGTTTGCGTTTCTCATTAGCAGGTGAAGAGAGACGCAGCGTGCGGCTTTAATCATCTCAACACGTTCAGTGAAAGAGACGCGAGGACCACTGAAACACATGTTCGTTTTGGCTTTAGATCAAACAAATTTAGCCAGGGAGCAAAAGTGTTTGGTTAAAAAGCTTTAAAATTATATAGAAATAATTTATATCGTGTAAACTTGAGGATCTTTGGTCTCATTTTGAACATGCAGAGATAATTGCAAGGCAGTCATTTTGTGTTAAAAGACTGAATATTTTCTCAGAATAGCAGACAGATTCATTTAAATGACCTTTTTTAATGGAGAGCATATTTTTCTCACACATAAGGGTGGCTCTTCAACATGCGCCCGCAAGGACAAACCATTTGTGAGCCGGTAAACAAAACTAGCACAACAGCTAATCAACATATATCGTTATAGCCCACATATTAAAACTCAAAATATGACACTCCCATATCTAAATACATATTTTACAGTCACTGTTAGTTATGTGTTTTACAAACTATTCAAAACAGAAATCACTAGCACTCCTCAACCACAAAATTCATCGTTTGGTCATTGGTAGACTATAAAAAATACAATTATTTCAATTCCATCATTTTGGTCCAACGTAATGTACACTCACCGGCCACTTTATTAGGTACACCTTATTAGTACTGGGTTGGGTATAAATTCAACACAAACTCATTGTGATTACTTACCCCATTTCTGGAGAGTGCAAATTATGTAGCCAGAGCTATATATGACTGCATTTTGTCTTTAAAACAAACGCTATGGGGGTATGACCAACAGCTTCTGTTTCTTTTGTTTGGATAGGCTGGATGGATGGATGGATGGATGGATAGATGGATGGATGGATAGATGGATGAATGGATGGATGGATAGGTGGATGGATGTTTGGATGGATGATTTTTTATGGTTGGATGGATGGATGTTTGGACAGATGGATATTTGGATGGATGGATGTTTGGATAGATGGATGGATGGATGCATGGATGGATGGATAGGTGGATGGATGTTTGGATGGATGATTTTTTTATGGTTGGATGGATGGATGTTTGGATAGATGGATATTTGGATGGATGGATGGATGTTTGGATAGATGGATGGATGCATGGATGGATGGATAGATGGATGAATGGATGGATGCATGGATGGATGGATGGTTGAATAGATGGATGGATGTTTGGATGGATGAATTTTTTATGGTTGGAT